>JANBPA010000141.1:0-18836 GCA_027575275.1 Coemansia sp. RSA 2711
CCATTTCTAGAATTGAGTCAGCTGGAGTGCAAAAAAGGATGTGTACGGTTGCTAGGGGTTGTGGTTGTTGAGTATAGCCATGTATTCGGCAAGCTCCATGTTCATACTTTATATATGGGTCGGTATTCGTCTAAAATAACATGGTAGTATAGATTATCACCCAATCAAGAAAGATATAACATATATTTAACTGGTTATAACTAATGCACACTCGTCATATCAGGATATGATTACAATTATTAATTGACAGATAAAATATGTGCCGCAAATGTCTTGCTACGCAGCTCCAGTGCAGTGGTTTAGGACATTCGGGTTGTCTACTGTTGGTTGTTGAATCTGTAATTTATCAATGCTAAACGGACAACACCGAGAACCTTTCGCATGAATTATTTGTATGGATAACCCCGTTGGTCGACCAACGGTTTGCAGCAGCTTAATTATTAGAAGTTTGTAGATAAGAAGAGGTTCACTGATCCTTTTTCGCCATTGACCGAGTGACTGGTCCCTGGTGGTCCTGAAGATCGCGCACCATCTGGAGCCGCTCCTGCTCCGACTC
This sequence comes from Coemansia sp. RSA 2711, assembly GCA_027575275.1. NCBI lineage: Eukaryota > Fungi > Kickxellomycota > Kickxellomycetes > Kickxellales > Kickxellaceae > Coemansia > Coemansia sp. RSA 2711. Next base: position 557 of record JANBPA010000141.1, read on the forward strand.
TTGAAAATCTGCGCGGGCAATCGGCAGAGCAAAGCAACGGATCAGAACAAAAACCAGGCCGATCAGGTTGCCCAGAAACGCACCGCCGACAATCGGAATCGGCCACCGCTGCCAGGGTCGCTCCCAGTCCATTGGGATAAAGTAAGCCGATGCCCAGGTGGTCACCATCGTGCACCAGAAAAAGCCTGCCGCCCATTTCTCCGGAATCGACTTGAGCTCTGCCGAGAGCAGCGCGTGGCGCCAGGCACTGAGACTGGGCTTTAGCGTCAAGATCGCCGGCGTCACTGCCAGTAGCGACACGTTTACAGCTGCCATCAGCGTCTCGCTGTGGTGCGTGGACACGGGCGCGCCGAACAGCACAAACCCCAGGGCAATTACCAGCGAGGCGGCCAGCGTGGCTGTCAGAGTGGTCAGCACTTTGACTACGCGTGTGGACGGAGGCGTGTTGTACAGGCGTCGGCTGGACTCGGGCACCCGAAAACAATAGATATCGGCAAATGCCAGCAGCGCGTAGTAGGCGGATAGCAATAACGCCGACACGCAGAGATAGGCGGACGGGTTGTCGTAGAGGTTGAGCGATTTGCGCGGCGATACAAGGGCCATGGAGCTGGCCAGGCCACCCAGCACCAGCTGCGCGCTGTTGGGCACCAGCGGGTACTGCTTGTGCACGGGCAGCTTTGCTGCAGACTTTCCGGGAGCCATCGAATGTTTACAAGCGTGAAATTCAAAGTAGTGAGGCAGCGCAAGTAGTAAAAAAAGAGAAGAATGCAGGATCGCGATAGCACTCGAACTCGTTTAGGTCTCGAACCATGGCGTCCCTTGGGTCCCCTGGAAGCATGAGCGGGAAATGAAGTCGTGGGCCAATGGGAGCGCGCCAGAGCTCACTCATCGTGTTTACTGCTGGAAATAAAGCTCAGCTCGGCGCAAAGCACGAGCGCATCCATCTTTACTCCCATCTGCGTCGAATCTTTGAGTATTTGGTCTTTTCTAAGCATCACTGCGTGTCCCCGGGGTCATCGTCTTCAGCTTTAAAGTGCGCGGTTTCTCTTCAAGTTAGGTTTTTACGTTGGACTATGGATTTCGAAGCAATCGAGGACCAGGACGGAGTGCGCTGTTCGTGGAATGTGCTGCCAAACACACGCATCGAGGCGACGCGCAGTGTGGTGCCAGTGGCGGCGCTGTACACGCCGCTGAAGGAGCGGCCGGACCAGCCGCCGATTAGGTACGAGCCGGTGATGTGCAAGGCGCCCTGCCGCGCGGTGCTGAACCCGTACTGCCAAATCGACGTGCGCGGCAAGCTGTGGATCTGCCCGTTCTGCCTGCAGCGCAACCAGTTTCCGCCGCACTACAAGGACATTTCGGCGCACAACCTGCCGCCGGAGCTGCTGCCGCGGTTCACGACGATCGAGTACGAGCTGCCGCGGCGGTCGGCGGTGCCGCCGGTGTTTATGTTTGTCGTGGACACGTGCTTGGAGGAGGACGAGCTGAAAGCGCTAAAGGACAGCCTGATTCTGTCGCTGTCGCTGCTGCCTCCGCATGCGCTAGTGGGGCTGATTACGTACGGGACCATGGTGCACTTGCACGAGCTGGGCCACCAAGAGTGCCCGAAGGCGTATGTGTTCCGCGGGGCCAAGGACTACAACGTCAAGCAGATCCAGGAGATGCTGGGCATTGGGTCGAGCGTGCGCAACCAGACGGGCACGGCGCAGCAGGCGCAGCAGGCGTTTGGCGCGGAGCGGTTTGTGCAGCCGGTGGAGCAGTGCGAGTTCACGCTGACGGGGATTCTGGAGCAGCTGCAGCGCGACCCATGGCCGGTGGCCAACGACCGGCGCCCGCTGCGGAGCACGGGCGCGGCAATGGCGGTGGCCGTAGGAATGATGGAGTCGGCGTTTCCGAACGCCGGCGGCCGCATCATGCTGTTCTGCGGCGGGCCGGCGACGCAGGGCCCGGGCATGGTGGTTGGCGCAGAGCTCAAGGAGCCGATGCGCAGCCACCACGACATTGAAAAGGAGTCGGACCGGTACTATCGCAAGGCGATAAAGTTCTACGAGGCGCTGGCACGGCGCACGGCGGCTGCCGGGCATGCGGTCGACGTGTTCTCGGGCTGTCTGGACCAGGTGGGCCTGGCCGAGATGAAGGCAATGGTGAACTGGAGTGGCGGCAGCATGGTGCTGACGGATTCGTTTGTGACGGCGATCTTCAAGCAGTCGTTCCAGCGGGTGCTGGAGAAGGACGACGCCGGCGACCTGCAGATGGGGTTCAACGCGACGCTGGAGGTGCAGACGACCAAGGAGCTCAAGGTGTGCGGGCTGATCGGTCCGGGCGTGTCGGCGGGCAAGAAGACCGCCATGGTCTCGGACACCGAGATCGGCGTCGGCGGCACGACGGCGTGGCGGCTGGCGGCGGTGAACGCGCAGACCACGGTGGGCGTGTACTTTGAGGTGGCGAACCAGCAGAGCCAGGCGCTGCAGCCGGGCTCGCGCGGGCTGGTGCAGTTTGCCACCACGTACCAGCACGCGCGGGGCGAGTACCGCATGCGCGTGACCACGATTGCGCGCAGCTGGGCCGAGGGCGCGTCGCCCGAGATCGCCGCGGCGTTTGACCAGGAGGCAGCCGCCGTGCTGATGGCGCGCATCGCAGTGTTCAAGGCCGAGTCCGAGGAGGTCGGCGACGTGCTGCGGTGGCTGGACCGCATGCTGATCCGGCTGTGCCAAAAGTTCGGCGACTACCGGCGCGACGACCCGGCGAGCTTCCGCCTGAACCCGAACTTTTCGATCTACCCGCAGTTCATGTACCACCTGCGTCGGTCGCAGTTCCTGCAGGTGTTCAACAGCTCGCCCGACGAGACCGCGTTCTACCGCCACTGCCTGTTCCACGAGGACACGACCAACTCGCTGACGATGATCCAGCCGTCGCTGATGTCGTACGGGTTCGAGGGCACGCCGGCGCCGGTGTTGCTGGACTCGGTGTCGATGAAGCCCGATGTGATCCTGATGCTGGACACGTTCTTCCATATTCTGATCTGGCACGGCGAGACGATCGCCGAGTGGCGCAATGCCGGCTATCACGAGCAGCCCGAGTACGAGAACCTCAAGCTGCTGCTCGAGGCGCCTGTGGTGGACGCGCAGAGCCTGCTGGTCGAGCGCATGCCGGTGCCGCGCTACATTGTGTGCGACCAGAACCGGTCGCAGGCGCGCTTCCTGGTGAGCAAGCTCAACCCGTCGACGTCGTACAGCAGCGCGAACCAGTATGGCGGCGGCGAGGCGGTACTGACCGACGACGTCAACCTCAGCACCTTCCTGTCTGCGCTGAGCGGACTGGCGGTCAAGAACGCGTCCTAGTTGGCTCTGGCTTCTTTCTTTTTCTATTTCATGCCCAACGCCTTCTCTGAAGGGGGAAAAGGCTTTATCGTTACAAAAAAAACTCCTGGTCTGTTTGGACCTGGATACTACACCATCTCGAGAACCTTGATGATGCCCTGGCTGTTGGCCGACAGCAGCGTGTTGGTTTTGTTCTTCCAGCACACGGCGCTGACAAACAGCGACGGGTCGTCTTCAGCCTGCTCGGCTCCCGTGACCGGGTTACAGTTGCCGAACCGGTGGGTTACCGCTGGATGCGACAGGTTGCGGTAGTATGCGTACATGGTGTTGTTTTCGCTGCCGCACGCGATCCAGTCGCCGCCCGACGTGGTCAGCCCAACAAAGTTCTTCTCGTTCGAGTGGCCCGTATACGTCCGCACGCACTCCTGGGTGCGCAGGTTCCACAGCTTGAGCGAGCTGTCGGTCGACGCCGATATGATCTCGTCGGGGGTCAGGAACCGCGTGTACGAGACCGCCTTGCGGTGGCCGCGCAGCACGCACAGCGGCTGTTTGGGCGACCGCAGGTCAAAGCAGTGCACGTTGTGGTCGGCGCTGCCAAAGCTCAGGATGTTGCCGTGGAGCGGATTGAACCGCACGCAGCACACGTTGGCCTTGCCCTCAATGGTCATCACCGACGATCGCCGGTTGGTTGTCCAGATCTTGACCTTGCCGTCGTCGCTGCCGCTGCACAGCCGCGTCGGATCGACGTTGGAAAAGTCCAGGCTCCACGCCCGCTTTTCGTGCTCGCCCAGGCTCATGGTCGGTATGCCGGCGTTGACATCCCACAGAGACACGGTGCCGTCGTAGTCCGAGCACGCCAGCTGCGCCTTTATGTACGGGTTGAATGACAGGCAGCTGATCTTGGACCGGTTCGTGTACTCGGCCACCGGGTACTGCATCATTGTCGAGGTCAGTGCCGGCTCGTCCTCGGTCGCTTCGCCCTCGCGGTTCCACCACTCGTGTCGCCCCGCCAGCCTCCGCAGCGGCTGCTGCTGGGTCTTGCCGGCTGCAAACTCGTTCCACGAGTCGGCCTGCTGCACCACGTTGGCGTAGTCGTATATTTTGATCTTGCGTGCAACGCCGGCGACGGCAAATATCTCCTCGTCGCGGTCAAACTCGATGCTGGCAACTATGGCCGTGCTCGCGGTGCTGTCGCCGTACCGCAGCGTGGCCACCTGGCGGAACCGCTCGTACCGCGCCACCGTGGTCAGCGTCTCCATAAACTCGTCCAGCCCCTCTTCGCCCACCCCGCGCATCCGGGTGTTAAAGTAGTAGGACTCCAAATCTTTGTAATGCTCGTCCACACGCCGGCTATGCTTTGCTCGGTCCAGAGCAGGCGTCTGCGCAGCAATCGCCGCCGACGCGGTGGTTTCAGCGCCCATGGCCGTGCTGTCGTCGGCAGACACGTCGTTGGGCACCTGTGCCCCAGTGGTATCGCTGGTGCGTACCCGATCGTAGGGCGGAAGCATGTGCGCCTTTGAGAGCTGACGGCTGTCGCCATAGCTGTCATCGCTGGGGGCGCTCTGCTCGAGCTGGTCAGCGACATAGTCTAGGTCTCCCTCAACCATATGCAGCTCTTTGCGCAGCGCCTCAATGGCCGCTGCCTTTTTAGACCGCGCCATTGACAGAAACTGGCGCAGAATCGACATTTCAAACTGGCGCTCGGTGTTGCGCATGGTCTGCTTTTTTTGCTGCAGCAGCATCAGCAGCGCATCGATATCCTGCGGGTCCAGCACTTCGCTGCTCTCCACGGTGTTGCGCAGCTGCTGCACAATGCTCTGCGGCCGCAAAGCTGCAGTGTCCATCTGCGTTATCAGCTTGTTCAGCGCAAAGTTTGGGTACACCTGGTCCCGCTCCAGCGCGTGGAAGCAGCTGGGACATGACTGTCGCTCGGCGAGGTGGCGGGATATGCACTGGTAGCAGAATGAGTGGCCACATGTGGTCATAAACGCCTCGCGCATCGGCTCAAGGCATATAGGGCAGCTTAGACCCACTGGGCCGCTGCCCGCGCCATTGCTCGAGCTGCTGTCAATTGACGGCGGTGAAGGCGCTGAGCGGCGCTTGGTAGCGCCTTGGTTTGATGCCATGCCCGCAGGAGCCGCTGCCGCCAAAGTCTCGGCTTCGCCTGCGCCTTGGTCGTCGTCCATTCCTAGAGGAATAATAAACTGCTGGCCGTCGTCGTCCTCGGGCGCAACTGCTGAGCCTTCCTGCCCGCTGCTCTGCGGCGTTGCCGGCGATTCGCTGTCTAGTGACGCAGATGTGGTGGCAGTGGCGGTGGTGGTGGCGGTGGTCGAGGCAGCGGCGGCAACAGCAGCCGACGACCCGTGATCAGACGCGCTATCTGCAGAATCCGTCGATGCGTCCGATTGCATGGATTCTAGCTGCACGCCCAGTGGATGCCGCGCCGGCATCCCCACGGCACGAAACTGAGCGGTCCGCGGGATGTTGGCTCGATCTCCTGCTGACAAATACCGCGGAGACTGTGCCAGCGAATACGGCGCCGCGCGCGTAGATGTTAGACGGGACCGGTTGCCCGTGGTCCTGATCGGCAGCTGCGACGAGCCGGTCAGGAACGAGCTCGGCGGCGAGGTTGTCCGGCTGACGGGCTCTGGCGACGGGCTCGGCTGCGGCTGTGGTGACGACCGAGGTGGTGCGCTGCCGATATCGTCCAGCGCCATGGTGCTTCTTTTTTGGCCGTGTAGTTCACAGCTCTTGTTGATGCCTCCGGCTGTTGGCTGACAGATAGTGGTAAGAATGCACGATTTATGATAAAAGCAGAGGTTTCTAATTCAGCGCAGAAAAGGAGAGAAAGAAAAAAAGGCGTGATAGAAAACTTACCACACCAATCATGGCCGATCAGTTTGAACAAGTGGCGAAATTTTATCTGGCAAATTACCTCGCTATTTGCAAGCTGAAAGAACATGGAGCCGTGGAAAGCACCCAAAAGCTCCGCACGATAAATATATCTAGTCCAGACGCTCCCGAGCCAAGTCCTGGGCCAGCGCAATCAGCAGCCGCGTTGGCCGCCCAGACATGCCCTTGGAATGATAGCCGCTGGTGGATGCCGCTTCCATCGGGCCGGCAATGTCCAGGTGCGCCCAGCGCGGCAACGCCTCGTCGTTGTTCTGGTCGCGCATCACTGCATTATCCCCGACCGAGCGCCGGCCATGGACAAACTGGCGCAGGAACGCGGCGGCCGTGCAGGCGCCGGCCTCGGAGCGGTTGCCAATGTTGGACAGGTCGGCCACCGGCGACGTCAGCATCGCGTCCCAGCAGTCGTGCAACGGCATGCGCCAGGCAGGCTCGTCGGCCGCCTGCGAGGCACGCTCAATGCGCTGCCACAGACGGGAGCTGGGCGTGAATACGCCCGTGTAGCGCTCGCCCAGCGCAACCACCATGGCGCCGGTCAGCGTGGCCACATCGACCAGCGTTTCCGGCTTGTGCACGTCAGACACATAGTGCAGCGCATCGGCCAAAATCAGCCGGCCCTCAGCGTCGGTGTTCATCACTTCGACGGTTAGACCTGCACGCGACGTGTACACGTCCGACACCTTGGCTGCGCCGCCGCTGATCATGTTCTCGCACAGCGGCACCACTGCCACCACGTTCAGCGGCACGCGCAGCTGCGCCAGCGCGCGCATCGCCGCAACCACAGTAGCACCACCGCCCATGTCGCCCTTCATTGCGTCCATATGCCGCCCGGGCTTCAGACTGTACCCGCCGGTGTCAAAAGTCACGCCCTTGCCCACCAGCCCCAGGCTTACACCGCCGGCGCCGGCGCCGCGGTACTCGATCTCCAGAAATTGCAGCGGCTCGCTCGAGCCCTTGGAGACCGTCAGCAGCCCGCCCATGCGCTGCTGCTCGGCCCACTGGCGGTCGTGCGCGCGCACCGTCACGCCCTCGAGACCAGCCAGCTCGTGCTTGGCCCGTGCGGCAAACGCGGTTGGCGTCATGTAGTTGGCCGGCGTGTTCATGAGATCACGCGCCAGGTTCTGCGCATCGGCAGCTATGCGGCCTGCATCCCACTCGGCGCGCTTTTCACCCAGGGCGGTCACCGTCACGTCGGCACCCTTTGCGTCGGCGCTGCTCTTAAACTCATTGAACTTGTACAGCGCCAGGCGCGCGCCCTCGGCAGCTGCCTGCGCATGTGGCAGATGCGCAATGTCGACGCTGCTCACCTTGCGCGCACACAGCTGCCGCACGCCGTTGGCCACCGCCGTGCGCACAATTTCGGATGCAGTGGTATCTTGCGCCGCGATTGCGCCGGCCTCTTCGGCGCCCAGGCCCACCAGTGCAATGTGCTGCTGCAGATCGTCGCTCAGCACGGCCTGCGCCTTGCCGGCCTCGCCTTTGAAGCCCAGAGCCGCCGCCTGTGCCAGCAGTGCCTGCTGCTGCGCTGCGCTGAGCGAGGTCGACTCGGCGCCAACCAGCTTGTTGGACAGCATGCCCAGCACCAGGCCGCGCTTGGCCGCCTCCCGGAGCGTCTGGCCGGCGCTGAAGCTGCGGTGCGATCCCCGAAGCAGGACTCCGGCGGTCTTCAACAGTAGCTGCATCGTTTATCTGCAAATAATGTTAAAAGAATTAATCCCAGAAGATAAGGGGAAAGAAGAGGAGTTCCGATTTCGTAATCCGCAATTCATCGGGCTTTTCGAAACCCAGATCCGCATTTTGGGAATCAAATCAGACGACAATCCCAGCATCCGGAACACCGGATTCAAAGCCACATGCGCACAATCCGTGTCCCTCCTTTCAATCCGGGTTCCGGGGGCTTGTTGTCGTGATTTTCCAGCGTGCATGCTGCGTCCTGGCAGCGCGGTCCAAATGCGGCTCTTTTCTACTCTAGCAAATTTTCCTTTTTTGCTCATATTATATTTCCTGCTAATACGCCTGGGTTTGCCGACATGCTGGCCGAAATAAGCTCAGTCTCGTCCTTTGGCAGCACCTCGTCGGCTAATGGCGCCGCCATCGCGCCCAGCGTGGCCTGCGGCGCCTCAACCACGATTGCCGAGTCGTTTATAGACAGCGACCGCAGCTTGCGCAGCGTCGACACCTCCGAGGATCTATGCAACCGGCTCGACCGGGCCGGCGGCCGGCGGCTTGACCATCAGTGCGCGGCGCTGCCCGCGCGGCCGCGCCAGGTCAGCGAGCTCGGCGAGATCCTGCAGCGCGCCGGCCGGCTCAACGCCCAGCGCATGTCGAATCAGGACTTTACTCCGGCATCGGTCCGCCGGCTCGAACGGCTCGAGCGCGTGTCGGAGCTGGCTGCTCGGCCGCCGGGCGCGCGGATGTCGTCAGCGCAGCAGGAGCGCGAGCCACTGCTGGCGGGGATTGCCAGCAGCCTGTCTGGTGCGGATCTGAGGGGCGAAGAGCGCGCGGGCGAGCATCCACGCGACCACATGCGCCGGGTCCTTTTCCGCTCCATCGACCGGTTGCATCGTCTGGGGTCGCCGGCCATGGCTGCAAACCAGCGTTTCCACCGCCCATCCGCCGCCTAATTGACCAGCAGCTGCCAGCCCATAGTTTCTGCCCTTGACAATGGGTCTGTCAAGTTTTGGCGGGGATTTTTCGAAATCGTCATTATTTTTTAGCTCGGTTATAACCGATAATTTCAATAGTTTAATAATGCTGGGTCAGTTACTCGCATCGATCGTAGTTGCCGTGCTGGGTTACCAGGCAACGCAGCTGCTGCGACCAACGCCCAGCGTGCGCGGCAAGTCGGTGGTTATCGTCGGTGCGTCATCCGGGATTGGTCGCAGCCTGGCGCTTGAATACGCGCGTGGCGGTGCCCAGCTGCTCCTGAGCGCCCGCCGCGCCCACGAGCTGTCCCAGGTGGCCGAGGAATGCCGGCAGCTGGGCGCCGTTGCCGAGCATGTGTCTGGCGACATTACGCGGCCCGAAACGCAGCAGGAGCTGCTTGCTGCGGCAACTCGCCTCTTCGCCGAGGGTGTCGACTACCTGGTGCTAAACGCTGGCGCCCTGTCGGTGCAGCCCGTGCTGGACCTTTGGGGCATGCGCGACAGCAGCCCTCAGTTGCAACCGCCGACCGCCGAGGCCGCATCGCGTGCCGACACGGCTCTGCGCCAAATCATGGAGATAAACGCAATTGCACCGATCAATACGGCCAGCTGGTTTCTGCCGCTGCTAGCAAAGCGCAAGGGATCAATCGTGGTGGTGTCGTCGATTGCCGGAATGCTGGCTGCGCCCACTCGGTCGCTGTACTCGGCCAGCAAGCACGCGGTGGCCGGCTACTTTGCTGCGCTGCGCATGGAAGTGCGCGTGCTGGATGTCACAGTCACTATTGTGTATCCGGGGACGGTGGACACGGAGCTGCGCCAGTCGGCAGTTGATCGGGAGGATGGCGCGAGCGTGGCAGGCTCGAAGCGCGGTAAGATGTCGCCGCTGCGCTGTGCCCGGCAGATCCTGCGCGCAGCGGCGCTAAGGCAGCCAACGCTAATAACGCCGCTGCCCTATTGGATCAGCTCCATCGTACATGCATTTGCCCCCGGCCTGGTCGAGTACCTGGCGCGGCGCAAGTACGGGCTGCCATAGCGTGCAGTCTACTGCCAAAATACATGTTGATAAATGCAACAAAATATAAGCGTAAAAAGCATTGAATGCTAGCCATTGTCGTATCGAAAAATTGTCTGGGTGAAGATTGTTTTACTTGAGCAGCTAAAAAAGCAGGGAGCCCTCCCCAGAGACGAGCCCAGGCAAACGCGCATTTGGCCGACTTTTACACTCTATATCGAGTGGCCGTTCAATATAAACAAATGAGGCTTTTTTTCGTGTTCAAAATGGAACACCGCAAATGTTGGTTGTTGTGCGACGACATCCCTTTTTCTTCTTCTCTCTCCCCTTTTCCCCTTTCTCTTTTCTCATTGACATCCCCACGGTATTTTTCTTGTGCTTTAGTATCTGAGTATCCCATTTTAGCTGGCAACACTACTGACAATGCGGTGCTATGACGAGGCATCGCTACTGAGCCTGGAGACCCGGTGCTCCCTCGACTCGGTCGACTCGCGCGCCTGTCTGCTGGGCAAGCCCGACCAGGTGCAAACAAGCAACACTGAAGAGGCCGAGGCCGCGTGTCGGCAGGCCGACCTGGAGCATATTGTCGCGCACCAGGCGCGCATTGAGGATGCGCCGATGGTTGCGCAGCGCGTGGTGCTGTCGTCAGCCAAGCAGCGCGACATGCAGATGGCCCAGGTCGCGTCGACAGTCAACCGCATGGGGCGCCTGCGCTTTGCCAACCAGGACTCCACCACGGTGCGCGACCGGCGCGCCAGCGACATCGAGGGCTTTATTGACCGGCTCGACCGCCTGGGCATGAAGACCATGGACAACCAGCGCTACTCCGCGTCCCCGGCCCCCTCTTGTGCGTACACAACGACGTCTCCACAATGCGCCTCAGTTCCTGTTTTGGTGCCGGACGGGACGGCTTGGGCGAGCTGAGCAAGGGAAAGTCAATCTGAGGTTGCCGCGTACCCAGGGGCCAGCTCTCTTTTGCTCTGAAATAAACCATTCATTCGTACTTTGCGCGGTCTCGCCCGCTTTGGCGCAACGCCGTTTTGTCACACACTGGCGAGTTGCCCAAAATACCAGTGTGGGCCCAGCAACCAGTCTCCGCTAGGTTACAAACCTTGCATATTTTTCAAACCCCGTTTTGGCATCTATTTTGAACCGTGGCTTTTTTCGGCAGCAATTTATTATCTGTAGTAGGGTTGCTAGTTGTGATCTGGATGGCGGCGCGCTTGGGCGCCAGGCCAGTTCTGCTCAGCACCGAGTCCGTTCCGGACTGGGCGCTGCTATTTGGCTTGGTGCAGGTGGCGGTTAAGCTTCTGGCACTCTTCCTCAACCTCATCCACGTGCACCACCTCGACTCCATGCTGTTTCAGCTCACTCACCCCCGTGCACTGGACAAAGTTTGGCGGCTCGCACACTCCGACAAATACCTTTTTAATTCCGGCGTTCAGGATTCTTTGCACGCAGGGCAAGTTGCCCGACAGTCTCTTTGAGCAGGGCTCCATAGTTGTGTACATAATGGTGCCGGTAAGGTCAGTTTCTGGGTCGATGGCTTGGAGCGCGCATTGCTCGGCGTGCGTGTTGCCTGGGAGCTGCCGGGAGTAACCGGTGCTGAGCACGGTGCCGTTCTGGTCGGTGATCAGGGCGCCCACGTTGTACGCTGTGTCGACGCTGGTGCACTTGGCCCCCTGCTCGATGGCCTGGCGCATCAGCTGAACGTCCTGGTCGGAGTAAGTGCGCATCTTCCTCTTTCCTGTATAGATCGATTTGGAGTTGAAGCTTTAGAAAAAGTAAAGTTTTGTTCGTAAATGTTAGTGAACGACCTCTTTCTTGATTTCTTCGCCAGTTATGTCTTGCTAAAAATGCTCGAACGTGCTTATGGCCATTTACTGCATGTTGTTCGCAACAAGCGAGCCATTTTTGTTGCACCGCGTTTAGCACCGTTTTAATGAAATTGTCATTTAGCACAACAGCCGTTCGTTTTGCAGATCCCACGTTTTTTTAAAACAAACAAAGAATGCATGGAAATACGACATACCTACAGCGCCTGCTCGTCAACCGCCGTGCCCAGCGCCTGCACAATGTTGTTGCCCATCAGCTCCACCACCGTCGACTCCAGATGCCGCTTCGGGTCCTGTTTGCCTACATGACGGGTCTTGAGCTGCTCGGCCGACAGCTTCTGCTCCTCCTGCACCGACTTTGTATACGACTCGGCCAAGCGCAGCATCTTGGTCGCCGCCGTCTGGTTGCCCGCGCAGTGCGCGTTGACGCTGCCCAGGGTCATGCCGTGCGACCACTGCTTCTTGTTCAGGTTCAGCAGCATCTTTTCCTCCAGCTGGTTCTTGCGGTAGTCAATGGCAATCGAGTAGTAGTGCCGGTTCAGCCCGTGGATCAGCGCCTGGATGCTGGGCTTGTGCAGCTGCCCAATGTTCGACGTCGACTGGCGCGGCTCCATGCCCGACATCGCTGCCGACGAGTCGATGAGCCGGAACGCGTCGATCACCACCTTGCCGCGCACCGACTGGATCGGGTCAATCACCACCGCCACCGCGCGGCTGTTGAGCCGCTCGAACGCCTGCTGCGTGCCGATATCCACGCTCGACAGCCAGCACCCAAAGCCCGGGTGCGAGTGGTACCAGCCGACCACCGACTCGGCCCGTCCTGTCTGCTTCAGCATCTCCATCATCGCCGCCTGGTACGCCTCGTCGATTGCCTCCACGGACACGCCCGTGCCCGACTGCGGCATCGCAAACACGTCCACCACGCGCACGGTGTAGTCGTCGACAAACTCGCCCAGCATCAGGCCCATCACCTCCATCGGCACGCCCGCCCGCCCGTGCTTCAGCATCTTCAGCAGCGCCAGCGACGATATGTGGATTGTCTCGGAATTGTCGGCCACCTGCGTCTCCGACAGGTCGCCGCCCTGCCCGCCGAGCCCCATGTACTGCTGAAAGTCCATTTGCTAAACCAGAGTGAATGCGCAAAAGCCGCCGAAATCTAATAATAAAAAAGCTGAAAGCAGAGATGCCGGCAATGCAAGCAAACGCGACCCAGCGTACAAAAAGGTGTTACGTGTACGCCTTGTGATCAAATCTGAACGCTATACAAAATCAAATTATCTCGAGTACGACTTGGCGTAGGTGTCCGTCGGCGGCAGCGTCTCAACCGGGCCCTTGGACACGCTCTTCCAGTCGGTGCTCAGCGACGTGCCGTTGCTCTCAATGTAGCTCTTCATCATCGCGCGCTGCGTGTCCGCATCGGCGTCCTTGTAGATCGACTGGAACAGCTCGTTGACGCTCTGGTCGCTGGCGCTCAGCTTGGTCTCCTTCTCGGCCGCCGCGGCAATTGCGTCCCACGACACGCCCTTGCGTGAGGTACCCAGCTGGTTCAGCTTGCTCGCCTGCTCGTCGGTCGCCTCCAGGTGGTCCCACTTGAGCCCTGCCTTTGCCTTCTTGAGCCGGATCTCGATCTTTGTGCTCAGCACCTCGAACGCCGACTCTCCGGGGATAATGTCATGCGCCAGCGGCTCAAACTCGTAGTTGTTCTCGGCGCCCGTCGCCATCTTGATCGACAGCGACACGCCCTTGTCCTCAAACTCCACCGTCGCAGCGTCCTTCTGCACCCGCTTGATGAACACCTCGAGAATCACGTTCTCGTCCGTCTGGTACCACTCGTGGCGCACGTTTGGCCGCTTCGGTGCCACGGGCTCGTTTTCCGCAGCCACCTCAGGCTCCGGCTCCGGCGCCGGCGTCGTCAGCGGCTCCACCTGGTCCAGCAGCGTCTTGACCTCCTCATGGCTCGGGTTGATCAACGCCGCCCTGCGCAGCGACGCCGCCGCCGCATCATACTGCTTCAGTTCGGTCGCCCACTTGCCGTGCAGATACAGCGCCTTGAAGTACTGGCGCAGCTGGTCCGACTTGTCCGCCGCCAGCACGCTCGCCTGCAGCGCATCCTTGGCCGCTGTCTCAGTTTTGCCCAGCTTGCCGCGCACCTGCGCCCGCTTGAGGTAGTAGTCGCCAACTGTGCTGTCCGCGGCTATCGCCTGCGTGTACAGCGACTCGGCCTGCTCGAACTCATCGTCAAAGTACGCTTCGTTGGCCTGCTGGAACAGCGTGTTGCCCGTCTTTTTGTTTGCCGCTGTGGACATGGCCCGAGAAGAAAAGCTCTGGTGATTTTTGTTGTGGGAATAGTTAAAAAAACTGGAATGGTACAGAAGCAAGAGCGGACGAAGGGCGCGTCATCAGCGCTGCGGGCTTTATATCCCGCTCATTCGTGCCCTTCAAAGGTGCTTTGACCGGCTTTTTGACACCGCGTGCCAAGGGAAGCCTATAGAAAATCGCTGGTCTTTGTCGCTGATTGGATCACCGGCCGCGATCAGATTGGCCACAACTTTTTTCTCTAATTTTTTTCCTGGATCGAGAGAAGCGCTTGTTCTGCTGCTTGCCTTTCTTTCGCTCTTCTACTATACATCGCCCGGCTGGCAATGAAGACAGACTTCAAGTTCTCGAACCTCTGCGGAACGGTGTACCGCAAGGGCAACCTGGTGTTCACGCCCGATGGCAACTCGATCATCAGCCCGGTCGGCAACCGCGTGACCGTGTTCGACCTGGTTAACAACAAAACCGAGACGCTGCCGTTTGAGAACAAGCGCGACATCCGGCGGCTGGCGCTGTCGCCCAACGGCAATCTGCTGCTGTCTGTTGACGAGCTGGGCCAGGTGCTGCTGGTGAACTATCGCAAACGCACGGTGCTGCACTACTTTAATCTGAAGGACAAGGTGCGTGACATCCAGTTCTCGCCTGACGGCCGGTACTTTGCGGTTGGACTTGGCCGCACCGTGGAGGTGTGGCGGTCGCCCGGGTACACGCGCGAGTTTGCGCCGTTTGAGCTGCATCGCAAGTACGCGGGCCATTACGACGACATCACGCACATTAGCTGGGCGCCTGATTCGCGCTTCTTTTTGACGTCGGGCAAGGATATGGTAGCCCGGATCTTTTCGGTTGACCCGATCGAGGGCTTCAAGCCCACGACGCTGGCCGGCCACCGCCACGCTGTTGTGGGTGCGTGGTTCGCCAAAGACATGAGCGCCGTATACACGGTCAGCGCCGACGGCGCCATCTGCGTGCGCCGGTTCCGGCCGTATGGCGTCGAGGAAAACCTGACGTTTGGCGAGTTTCCGCGCGACGACGAGGGCAATTTGGTGCGCACGGTGTGGTTCACCGAGTCGCGTCACTACGCCATGCAGACCGCGCGCGTGCAGAGCGCGGCGTTTAGCTGGGCCACCGGTCTGATGGTGCTGGGATTCACCAACGGCGTGTTTGGCATCTGGGAAATGCCCGAGTTCAACATGATCCACTCGCTGTCGATCTCGCGCAAAAAGATCAATACCATTGCGATCAACCCGTCTGGCGAGTGGCTGGCCTTTGGCTCGTCCAAGCTGGGCCAGCTGCTGGTGTGGGAGTGGCAGAGCGAGACGTACGTGCTGAAGCAGCAGGGCCATTTTTACGACATGTCCTGCGTTGCCTACTCGGGCGACGGCCAGTACGTGGCCACTGGCGGCGACGATGCAAAGCTCAAGGTGTGGAACGCGCTCACTGGCTACTGCTTTATCACGTTCACCGAGCACACCAGCGCGGTCACTGCCGTGCACTTTTCCAAGGGCAGCCAGGTCGTGCTGTCGGCGTCGCTCGACGGCACTGTGCGTGCGTATGACTTGGTCCGCTACCGCAACTTCCGCATTTTCACGTCACCAACGCCTGTGCAGTTCACCAGCCTGGCCGTCGATCCCAGCGGCGAGATTGTGTGCGCCGGCTGCCAGGACACATTTGAAATCTACATGTGGAGCATGCAGACCGGCAAGCTCCTGGATGTGCTCAGCGGCCACGAGGGCCCGATCAGCGCCCTGGCCTTCCGCCCGGACGGTCTGTCCCTGGCGTCGTCGTCGTGGGACAAGTCGGTGCGGCTATGGGATGCGTTTGATCGGTCAAAGATTGTCGAGCGTCTGGACCACAATAACGAGGTGCTGACGCTAGCCTATCGTCCTGACGGCAAGGAGCTGTGCGCGTCGACGCTCGACGGGCAGATTCACTTTTGGGACGTGCTCAAGGCCACAGCCACGGGCACCATCGAGGGCCGCCGCGACATTGCTGGCGGCCGCAAGGCCAATGACCGCCAGACGGCCGCCAACAGCTCGTCGGGCAAGTGCTTTAACTCGCTCTGCTACTCGGCCGACGGCACCGCGGTGCTGGGCGGCGGCAACAGCAAGTTTGTTTGCCTGTACGACCGGCGATCAAGCATTCTACTGCGCAAGTTCCAAGTGTCCAAGAACCAGTCGCTGGACGGCGTGCAGGACAAGCTCAACTCGCGTCTGATGACGGAGGCTGGTCCGGCCGATTTGATTGACTCTGATGGCATTGACAGCGATACCGAGAAGCAGGTGGACCGGAGTCTGCCTGGAGTAAAGTCCGGTGACAAGTCCAACCGCGTGCTCAAGCCTGAGGTGCGTACTCGCGACGTCAAGTTTGCACCCACCGGCCGCCAGTGGGCGGCAGCATCGACCGAGGGCCTGTTGATATACTCGCTTGACGAAACCCTGATCTTTGACCCCTTTGAGCTCGACGAGGACGTTACGCCCGATTCCATTCGCGCGCTGGCGCGCACCGGCGACTATCTGCGCGCTCTGGTTAATGCGTTCCGGCTCAACGAGCAGGTTGTTATTCGTCAGGTCTACGAGTCTATTCCGCCGCTCGACGTGGCTCTGCTGACCAAGGATTTCCCAGAGGCGTACCTGGAGCGGCTGCTCAAGTTCATTGCCAGCATCATGGAGTCGAGCCAGCTGCTCGAGTACCATCTACGCTGGGTGTCCGGTCTGCTGTCCAACCACGGGACGTTTGTCAAGACGCGGTCGGTGGCGCTGCAGCCAGTTCTGCGTATGCTGCAGCGGAGCATCCTGCGCATGCACCAGGACATTGGCAGCGTGTGCGACAAGAATTACTACTCATTGGGGTATTTGCTGGCGCAGGGCAAGCGTGCAGCGGAGGAAGCCGAGGCTGGGGAGAATGCTGGCGATATAACCATGAACGATGTGTTTGCCAGCTTCAATGATGGCGACGAGCAAGAAGACGCCATGGAGCTTGACGCCACCGAGGTGCCGGTCAGCACGTAGTCTAACTTTTATAGTGACAATACACTTTACTGAATATTAGTTTATTTAGACTAATTGCCCAGGACAGCGGCAATTAAAACCGACACATCGGCAAGCTATTCAAGGTCTATCAAAGACAATATCGCCATTAACATCGGTTATTTTGATTTTGTGTGGCCATGCGTAAACATGAAACGCCAATTGAGTTTGGTAATCAAATCCTGTGAAATAGTAGTTGTGTCCACCCGATGTAACTTTGCTTCTAAATGTTGCGCGCTTAATATTTTCAAAATTTGGCAGCCGAGATATTTCTGTGAAATACGTTTGGTACATAGGCTCACTGGCAAGGTCGGTCATTTTGAACGCAGCGGGTAAGCAAGCAGCTATTTGAAAATTAAAAAAGGTTTGTTGTTGTGGAGTGTAAAATTCAAAAACAGAGAAGCAAATTACAAGTAATGCAAAATCAACGTACTTTATAGCAAGTTCTGCGCAATCGGCAAGCCGACTCTTGCTTGCATTACCCTGGGCATGTTTATTAATTAATAAATGTATAAAGACACAAAGAACACTATGAAATTTCCACTATTAGCTTTGATTAAAAATAAATTGAACTCTTATGTATGGTGAGTAATGGTAATGTCTGGTAATTATTAACTGACTTGTCAATGAAAGCTTCTGCATCAAGCTCATGCCCATGGATGCTCATTCGGCGCAGTCGCTTTTAGCGCGCTTAGAATGTAATGGTCAATATGTATATTTGCCGCTGTTATTACTAAAGACAGGTGTAGACCGCAAATCAACAAGCTGCTACACATTAGCACTGTAATGGTAAATATTGTAAATATTTATTATTTAAGCGTAGAAAACGCTTGAAACCCCGCAAAATGTAAACGGCTGTTAGTGCTACAATGCACAATTCAAAAATAGGGTCTGCTTAAGCCCGACGTTCGTAAGCGACTGTTTCGTGATCTGTGCAAACTTTAATCTTGTTTGTGCTTACGTATATGTCGTACTGATTTCCAGCTTTGTAGTAGTTGTACTTTCCTATATGATCTTCGTATTGCCCTTTAAAAGCCGCCCGTTTAATAATACCAAAGTCGGCCAGTTTGCTGCGCATGTCAGCTTCGCATTGCTTAAACATTGCTTCACTCTCAAGCTGGGGCATTTTGAATTATACTTGTCAATGTGCAATATGTATCAAGTGAAAAGAGGAGTTCTCAAAATGAGTGTTGTAAAGGTGTCTTCTCTAGTAAAA
>JANBPA010000141.1:18936-30374 GCA_027575275.1 Coemansia sp. RSA 2711
ATTGCATTTCTACACGCCGAAGAAAATGCATGTTTACAGCCGTGTCATGGGCCAGCTCTGAATGCGTTTACAAAAAAGCTTACCTCAATGGAATTGCGCCTTGATAACCTGCAAAGCAACATCCATGATTTGGAGCCTGTTATTGCGCCGTTTGATTGCGTTTATAAATTGATTACTCGTCGATCGGCAGCCGAGAATAGCGCAGAGCCATTTTGGGCATACATGTTAATTGATTCGGCTTTGTTGGACGCACTCGAGTATTTGGTGAACAGCAAAGATGACTCGAGTGCGTTAGCTGTTCTGAATCGCCTCGATTACGCAATTGTCGTTGGCGGTGCTCGTGGAGAGCATCTCGCATGGATACATAGAGTTGTGGAGCACATTGAACGCACATCGAGTTGGCTTCAAAAATGTTCTCAATCAGCAACAGATATTTCGCCAACCAAAGGCGGCGTAATTGGAACCGATATTAGTGCTGAACCGAATATTTGCTTTCCAGTTGAACGTTACAATGTCGATAATGTGGATTTAGAGCTCTTCTCGCAAATGATTGTTGATGCGGATAGCAGTCGACCGTTTATTATTGAAGGAGCAATGGAGTTTTGGCCAGCACTAACGACCAGGAACTGGAATAACAGCGAATATCTATGCCGGGCTGTTGGTAGTCACCGGCTCGTTCCAATTGAGATAGGCGCCAAATATACCGATAAAAAATGGACGCAGATTATGATGCCATTTGGCGAGTTTATTGACAGCTTAATTCATGGCCACGGGGGCTCTGGAGGTAACCGTGGATATCTTGCGCAGCACAACTTGCTTGATCAGGCGCCTAGACTTAAGCGCGATTTCTATTTGCCAGATTATGCGCTGGTTGAGACTGGCCGCCGGATTGTTCCAAATACGTACACGGCCAATGCCGATGGTGTTATTGTCAATGTGTGGCTGGGTCCAAGAGGCACTGTCTCCCCGCTGCATTTTGATGAGCACGATAACCTGTTTGCCCAGGTAGTCGGTCACAAATATTTTCGGATGTACTCTCCAAACGAGACACACAATCTTTATCCGCACCCGTCCGAGTCTTTGCTTTCAAATACCAGCCAGATAGACGCCGAGCTTGCTGACACTGACAGGTTTCCTTGTGCAGCCAACGCAAAATATGTAGAATGCATGGTAAAGCCGGGAGACATGCTTTATATTCCAGTAAGTATAGTATATCGCCAGGTTTATTTATGCTTATAATTGTTCTAAAATACTAACTCAAAATATGTGGTTGTAGCCAAAATGGTGGCACTACGTCCGCTCATTAAGCTCCAGCGCAAGCATCAGCGTATGGTTTTAGCTCCTTATAAATAATAAAACCTTCCTGGTAGTTCAACAGTGATACAATACTTTGGAGTTAAAGCCTCTTGGTTAGTATCATTTTTTTACTGCTATCGAATACCTCCAGCTTACGTTTGTGCAGGTATACATGTACTCCAGCGTTTTGGTTACAATAGTAGTCGTAATCACTAGTTGTATTCACATATACAGCATTACTTATATCTGCGCTATAAGAGGATCTATAAATTTGTTCCTGGAAAATACTAAAATTTTCATGGTTGCCAAATGTGCTCATGATTCAAAAAGTGCTAATGTTAATGCAAGGGATTGGCAGTTGGTATTCTTAGGCTTGTTTAGCTGGTTGTGCAGACTGATGATGAAGCTGTACGTGAATATAGTAATTTGCTATATAAGAAGCAAATAAGATATAATTGAATGGTTGGTAGTTAAAAATCTGTGCTGACAGGAAGTATTTTGCTGAATATTTATAGCTCTCAAAAGATGGCCACGCTGTTTTTACCCCGGTATAATACTCTAGGTGTAGAGTGTAGTAATCCCCGAGCTACATTTACAAAATTGGCTTTATGTAGTTTACATCTCCAATGTTTTCTTACTCGGAGATTAGCTCGGTCCAATCAATTTGTGCAGCGTCCGTGGGAATAAAAACCGTGCTCGTGACCCGGAATTTTAGGACTGCATTGGCGTGGGAATAACATGGATCACGTTACTCGGGGGTGAAGATACCACAGCGGAATTACCCAGGTTTGGAAAAGACGCTTTGCTTGTCTCTTTGCCAGACAAAAAACTGTCGCAAAAGAATGTCGTCTACTATCCTCAAGAATTTCTCAGCAAGTCATCGTTTATTGCTTGCCGCAACCGCTGGGCGGTCTGCACGCAACCATGTGTTTGCTGTTATTGCGCGCCGAGACCTGAGCAAGCTTTACCCCTCGGCCGAAAAGGCAGTCGCAGATATCCCGGCAGGCAGCACGGTTCTCTTTGGCGGCTTTGGGCTTTGTGGCATCCCCGAGACCCTGATCGGTGCCATTGCCGAGAACCAGCGCATTTCGGAGCTGACGGCCGTGTCGAACAACGCCGGGTAAGTTTGTGAAATACACCTGAATATGTCACTGGATAACAAGTGTTGCTAACTAGAACCGCTGGCAGTTAGAGTCGACGGTGTTGGCCTGGGAAAGCTGCTAAACACCCGCCAGGTGAAGCGCATGGTGTCCAGTTACGTGGGCGAAAACAAAGAATTTGCTCGCCAGTACCTCAGTGGCGAGCTGGAGGTGGAGTTGGTACCTCAAGGGACGCTAGCCGAAAAGATTCGTGCAGGCGGAGCTGGAATTCCAGCATTTTACACGCTTACCGGAATTGGCACGCTGGTGGAAACGGGCGGAATCCCGATCAAATACCAGAAAGACGGAAACGTCGAGATCTTTAGTGCGCCGCGTGGTGCTGGCGTGTTCAACGGCAAGCGCTACTTGATGGAGCAAAGCATTAGTGGCGACTTTGCGCTGGTCAAGGCTTGGAAGGCCGACGAACTGGGCAACCTCGTATTTAGAGCGTCGGCTAACAACTTTAACGCGCCGATGGCAACTGCCGGCAAGGTCACCATTGTCGAGGCCGAGGAGATTGTGCCGGTTGGCGAGCTGCAGCCCGATCAAATCCATATTCCCGGAATCCACGTGCACCGAATTGTCAAGAGTGGCGGATACGAAAAGAAGATTGAGAAGCTGACTGTGCGCCACGATCAGGCAAGCGAGGCAGGTTTGCCCGCCGCCATGCAAAAACGTATCAGGATCATCAAGCGCGCTGCGCGTGAATTCAAAGACGGCATGTATGCCAATCTTGGTATTGGAATGCCCATGCTCGCCAGCAACTACATCGATCCGGGAATTACCGTTCATCTGCAGAGCGAGAACGGCGTGCTTGGTCTGGGGCCCTTCCCGACCAAAGACAAAGTTGATCCCGACTTGATCAACGCAGGCAAAGAAACAGTCACTGTCCAGCAGGGCGGGTCGTTCTTCTCAAGCGACGCCTCATTCGGCATGATCCGCGGCAGCCGGGTTGACATGTCCATACTAGGCGGCATGGAAGTGTCGCAGACCGGCGACTTGGCCAACTGGATTGTGCCTGGCAAGATGGTCAAGGGCATGGGTGGCGCTGTCGATCTAGTATCAGCGCCCGGAACGCGCGTTGTGGTGACCATGGACCACTGCTCCAAGGACGGATCACCCAAGATCCTGAAGAGGTGCACACTGCCGCTGACCGGAGTTGGATGCGTCAACCGCATCATTACTGACAAGTGCGTGTTCGATGTCATTCCCAATAAGGGGCTTTTGCTGCGCGAGCTGGCAAGCGGCTGCAGCGTTGACGAAGTCCGCGCAGCGACAGAGTGCGAGTTTGACGTTGCCTCCGACGCTGCAGAGACTTATTAACAGATTTTCGCTAGCTTCTAAAAGGCGGATCTAGAAATAGTTCCAAAAGTGAATTTCAGCGTGGATATCCGCGCATAGCGGGCCCGAATTAGCATAAAATCCGTTCTGTACCCCCTTCAGTTGCGGAATAGCGCCGACACAAATACTCCCATTGGCCAGCAATGTCCACTCGGTGATAAGCACTCCGCCCGGGCGCCAGTGGAAGCGCCGGCAATTTGACAGAAGCGGTTGGTCCGTGCATGAGACAGCGAAACGCGCGGACATGTGCCGGGCGTGCAAATCAGGAAGCGGCGGAGCCTAGCGTTGCGTTCCGTCCGTGTCCAGCGCGTGCGCTCGCGTTCACCGCATTTGCCGTCCTGTGACTGGCAAGACTGATCCACTGGAAAATGTGCCATCCGCCGGTCCGAGAGTGGGCAGAGGATGATGCCGCTTGAGCTGCGCATCCGGAACTCCTCCATTCGCGTTCGAAAATGATGAGACCAAGCTCGGCCGCGCTTGCCGCTATCTCGCGCATATAAATAGATCAACCATGGGCCGCATTCACGCACTTGGAAAAAGAATTTGTTCTAGTATTTTTCTTCCTCAATTTCTTGCTCAGTTTGCTATATATTCACAAACCATGCTGGCTATCAAAAGGCAAGCACTTGCCAGCGCCAGCCGCGTTCTTCTCCGCACCAACGTTCTGTCCGGGCTGGTTGCGGGCGCTGCTCGTGCATACCACAACAAGGTATACAAGTCCTCGGACGAAGCGATCGAGGGCATCAAAACGGGCGACACACTGCTGATCGGGGGCTTTGGCCTGTGCGGAATCCCCGAGAACCTGCTCAAAGCCATTGCTCGGCGCAAGGATATTCAGCAGATCACAGCCGTTTCCAACAACGCCGGAACAGCCGACTACGGTTTGGGCACGCTGCTACAGTCACGCCAGATCAAGCGCATGATCTCGAGCTACGTTGGGGAGAACAAGGAGTTTTCGCGGCAGTATCTGGGCGGCGAACTCGAAGTCGAGCTGCTGCCCCAGGGCACAATTGCCGAGCGGGTGCGCAGCGGTGGCGCCGGGATTCCGGCATTCTACACACTTACCGGCGTCGGCACGCAAGTGGAGACCGGTGGCATTCCGATCAAGTACAGCAAGGACGGCGAAGTCGTTATTGCCAGCACGCCGCGCGAGACCAAGGTGTTCAACGGTCGCAAGTACCTGATGGAAGAGGGAATTACGGGCGACTATGCGCTGGTCAAGGCGTGGAAGGGCGATGCGCTCGGAAACTTGGTCTTCAAGTATGCAGCCAGCAACTTCAACGCGCCAATGGCCACTGCGGGCAAGATCACAATTGCCGAGGTTGAGGAGATTGTGCCGGTCGGTGAGCTGAAGCCCGACGAGATACATATTCCCGGAATCCACGTGCATCGCATCCTGAAGGGCGAAACATACGAGAAACGGATCGAAAAGCTCACGCTGCGGCGTTCGGCCGAGGAGGAGAACGAGCTGCCCGAGTCGATGAAGCAGCGCATTCACATCATCAAGCGTGCTGCGCGCGAGTTTAAGGATGGCATGTACGTCAACTTGGGAATCGGCATGCCGGTTCTGGCCAGCAACTACATTGCCCCGGAGATCACCGTCCATCTGCAGAGCGAGAACGGCATTCTAGGCATGGGTCCGTTCCCAACAGCCGACAAGGTCGACGCAGACCTCGTCAACGCCGGCAAGGAATCTGTAACGGTACTTCCTGGCGGCACATGTTTCTCCAGCGATGTATCGTTCGGCATGATTCGCGGAAACCGCCTGGATATGACTATTCTTGGTGGAATGCAGGTGTCGAGCCGTGGCGATCTGTCCAACTGGATGGTGCCGAGGAAGATGGTCAAGGGTATGGGTGGAGCCATGGACCTTGTGGCTGCGCCCAAGTCACGGGTTGTGGTGACCATGACACATAACGCCAAGGATGGCTCACCCAAGATTCTCAAGGAGAACACGCTGCCACTGACCGGCGTCCAGTGCGTTGACCGCATCATCACCGACAAGTGTGTGTTTGACGTCATTCCCAACAAGGGCCTGCTGCTGCGCGAGCTCTCGTATGGCGAGACAGTTGACTCGATCAAGGCATCGACCGGCTGCGATTTCGAAGTTGCATCGGACATCGCCGAGACATTTTAAACCCACTCGCTATTGCGTGTTCCAATAGACGTATTATTTATAAATCTACATAGATATCTCTTGGCTCAAACCACTATCACCGTCGACCGTAGTCAAGCATAATGACCGAACCCGATAATGAAGAGATTGGAAGTTGTTGAATGGGTGCATGCACTAGACTTGGCGGAATGTGTTCGCAAAAGTTTTAACTGCCAATATGCATATTATATCTGCTTTCTATATATAGTGAACGCTTTACTTGGCAGTTCACAGGCGGTATATAAACCCAATATCCTGGCTCACAGTTTGGCGTTGCTTCACTACTCACATTTACAACTCTCACATTGAATTGCAATTCCCAATACAGTCACAGCTACTATAACATGGCCTTCACAACTGCTCTCATTTCAGCCGCTGCCGCTGCTCTGGCCCTAACCGCCTCAGCCAACCCGGTGCCTCATCTGGCCAGACGTGGAGGATATGGCGGTGTAGGCTATGGCTCGGGCTATGGTGGCTACTCTCCCTATAACAGCTATAGCTATGGTAACTTTGGCTATGGCGGTATTGGCTTCCCGTTTGCTAGCAGCTTCGCCAATGCATTCAACGCCAACAACAACTTTGCTCATTTCAATGATGACACTCTGTACGTCAATGACAAGGATGCCACGACGGCCAACAACAATGTCAACACCTTTACCAATGCCAACGTTGTTGCTTAAGCCAGCATAGGTATTTTCATAGACTATAGACATTGAATAGACAGTGTATTCTATAATGGTTTAACTAAGGAGTATTTTGTATAAACTAGGTGTTTAATATGCTTCAATTAGTCGCTATGTTGATTGCAAGCATGCTAGAGCCAGAACTTGATTAAAGTTAATTAATGAAAGAAATTATATTGTAGTTAATTAAAATGTAATAAAAGGAAGTCTCCGATTGTAAGGGATAGGGTTCTTTTTTACTTCTCTAATTTTCTGGTATACCTTGTTGCCTTGCCCTCCAAACTAGTTAGCTTGAAAATCCTGAGATGAACAATGTAGTCGATGTAGCTGCTATTGCTATAGCATTATATGTGGTCGTAACAGAAAAGTACATACTTTATCCTAATTTTTCCAAGCCTGCTAAGCATGCTGTTCACGTAGCACTAGTGACTACATTGCTAGTTATACTATACCAACACAATACAGCATGGACTGACTACCTGCCCATCATAGCCACCAGCCTGCTTCCATTACTTGCTGCATACTCATGCTTGCCTACGCTTTTCTGGGCTGTAAACATTTATAAGCTACTTGGAGCTTTAAGCCAGGAGTGTCACAGTGGCTGGCAGCAGCTAATCACAATACTGGTACATGTGCATCTGTTTGTAGTTAATGCTGATGCCCAAAGCATATGTACACTAAAATCAACTCTTTGGCTAATCATACTCACTGGTGAGCGACAAGTTATACGTCTCTGGAAGGCAGGCAGATTTAGTGTTGACAGCATGTTTCAGGATGCGCACCTTTCAAATGTGTATTCGATAAAGTACAAGTTTACCTACAATCCTCAACAGCGGTTGTTTCTCATGTATGGATTGTTAAAAATAGCATGGCAACCTCTGCTACCTCTATACGCCATTAGAGCAATCTTTAATGCTTTAATAGCATACCAGCTTGTGGCCGAGGCATATCTATTCTATTGCATTGACTCAACAATCGATTATGCATGGTATTGGTGCTGTGGCATTGGAGTACTTGTTTTGCTTCTCAATTTAGTATCAAGCTTGTGTGATCGATTAGATAATTATATTGATTCACAATGGACACAGATCTCACATTCAATATTGGAACATGTGCTGCATAAGTCATTTGACAATGTAAAAATGCAAAAACCAGGTTCAGAAGAATTGGCATGGCAGGCGGTAAACATCTTAACAAACAATTTAAGATATTGGCTATCCGAGCTCACATCCTTACCTGGTCCTATTGTAGCAGTATGGCATATATACCAACAAGTTGGATGGTTGGTTGTCATGCTGCCAACTGTGCTTTTGGCTAATGCTATCATTGCTCGCATGGTAGACTTTTTGAATCATTCTAGCCAAAAGTCAAAAAAGAAAATTCCGCTTCATACTGCCAAGTTGGCAGATGAAATTTATAAGGATATAAGGTCAATCAAATACTTTGGATGGGAGCATAGGTTTTTGAGCCACATGAACAGCCATGAAACGTTGTTCAAAATACCAGATGTATACTCAGCATGCACAAAAGCATTTGTTATTTCCATCAAAACAGTAAATGGGTTTTTGGATGAAATTGCAAGCTGCATTGTGATTTATATCCAACTTTATAGGCAATCTAGATTAAGTTCACTGGCTACAAATGCAGATTTATTTAAGCTTCGAAATTTAATGATGCATTCCAACAGTCTGATATGTCTCCATTTGTCCAATTTTAAATCACTTAAAATGCTTGTTACAAAGTACAACACAATTGAAGAGTTTCTTAAAGGAAACTACATAAACACTATGACCCGTATTATTGATGGTGCTAATATCAAGCCCTATGTGGCTATGAATAGCTGCAGTTTTTCTTGGTCTGGTGATGGTGTCACAGAACTAGAAAATGTTTCTTTTTCTGCCTCAGCTGGTGAGCTAATTGTAGTTACTGGTGCTACAGGATCTGGTAAAAGCACACTATTATCAGCCATTGGAGGCGAGTTAGAGATGATAACTGGCACAGGAACTACTGTGGGTACTATTAGCTTTATGGAACAAACTCCAAAGCTTATAAATGGCACCATCCAAGCCAACATTTTATGGTCTCGAGCCTACAATAAGCAGTGGTATCATAAAGTTCTCACTGCCTGTGCTTTGGATACAGACATTTCCCAGTGGCCTAAAGGAGATCAAACTTGGGTGGGTAAGCAGGGAATGACTTTATCTGGAGGCCAGCAGGCTCGACTGGCCCTAGCTAGGACCATTTATACCCAGGCAGACATATATATTCTGGAGGATCCATTGTCTGCAGTGGATGCCCAAGTTAAATGGCATATTATGGAGCAGGTAATTCTAGATACAGGATTATTAAAAGGAAAATTGCGAATTATTTCTAGCAACACTAAACATATTATTCCATTTTCCAATCAGGTTGCCAGCATTGTGGATAAAAAAGTGTTTATATCTAAGCAAACACCACAGATATATAGTCCAATTGTCTTGTGTACAGCAGATAACAATGCGTGCCCTAAGTTTGATGAAGAAAAAGAACTAGATCCGAATAAAATGCACAAGGAAAATGATGATTCTACGCTTCCAAACACACAGAATGCTCAGAGTAACCCAAAACCTAGTGGTAACTATTTTATGAACTTGTGGATAAGCTTTAAAAATGTGTGGTATATCGTAAAAATTTGTGGAATTCCTGCAGCATGTATAACTGTGGTTTTTGGCTTCATACGTCCAATTGCAATGTATATTACAAACTGTTATATCCTAGACGCCATTACAGTTGATAACAGCTATGACCAATCTAGCATGGGCTCCATCTCAACATTTATTTTGCTAAACATTGTTCGATGTGCTGTTCTGAATGGTGTTACAAGGCTTACAGAAAGCATTGAAAATTATATTGCTATAAACATGATGAGTGTTAAAATCCAAAAGTCATTTATTGAGAGCATTTTATTTGCACCACTATCGTTTTTTGATGATATTTCGCAACAAAAACTTTCACATGCATACAATCGAGGTGCAATTGGTCTGTCCAAAGGAATTGTCAAATTCCTTCTTTACAAACCTGCAAAAATTGTTGGTGTGGTTTTCTCACTATATAGCATTTGCCATACCACCTGGTCAGTTATGATTTTGGCAATTGCATTCAACATGATTAAGGCATATTATAAAAGCATTATCAATTCTGTACACTTTGAATTGAAAGCAATGGATGACAATGCTAATGCAGATGAACAGGAAACATTTACTGTTGTCAATGAAGGAAAGCGACTAATACGACTATATGGTGTTGCTAGCCATTACATTACACAGCTTTTAAAGGATAAAGCAAATGCCAACATTGCTTATTACTGGAGTGAGTGTTTCTCTTTGTTGCTACGGCTGGTGGAGGATGTATATGTAGAAATCATTGACTTTGCCATTTTGTTGTTTATGTTGGTTCAGCAGCATTCAGGCATCAAAAAGTTTTCGTCAAATGAGTATGCTATATACACATGGATTTTTGAGGATATTACATGCGAAATTGGCCCAATTCTTCAAATTCCTGAAACATTGCATAAACTGTCAAAAAAGGTTGATGTGTTTAAGACATTTGGCAACATTAAAGCTGAAGCACCATACATTGTTCCTGAAAACTGGCCAGCCAGCAATTGGCCCTCTAAAGGCCAAATTGAGTTTAACAATTTTAGCATGAGATACTCCCCACAACTCCCCTGGTCAGTACACAATATTAATTTGACCATTTATCCTGGTGAAAAACTGGGCATTGTAGGTCGCACAGGGGCAGGAAAATCTTCATTGATAAAGTCACTATTCCGCCTGGTACCCAATGGAACTGCAGGTACCATTACAATCGATGGGGTGGATATTGCTCAGCTAGGGGTAGGGGATTTACGCCCTCGATTAGGAATAATTCCCCAGGAAGTGGGCAGATTAACTGGCTCCTTTAGGGATTATCTGGATCCATTTAATCAGCACTCGATTGAGGATATATGGGCAGCATTGATAAAGTGTGGACTGGCCTCAGTGATAGCCCAATCAAATAGAGGATTTTCAGGAAATATTGATATGACAAGCTGTTCTATTTCTGAAGGTGAATATAGGCAGGATCTAGCCAGGTATGTCCAATGGAA
This sequence comes from Coemansia sp. RSA 2711, assembly GCA_027575275.1. Taxonomy (NCBI): domain Eukaryota; kingdom Fungi; phylum Kickxellomycota; class Kickxellomycetes; order Kickxellales; family Kickxellaceae; genus Coemansia; species Coemansia sp. RSA 2711. The sequence goes on from JANBPA010000141.1 coordinate 29,677, forward strand.
GCACTCTGGTTTTGTCAAACGGGCCTGGTTGATGCTGACAGGAGAAGTTCCCCAAAATTATAACCAAAGAGAAATGCAGAGTCCCTTAGATAGTTCTGCCCATAATTTCCTGGCTCCCCTTAGCCAGGGACAGCAACAGCTGTTTAGTCTCTGCCGATTATTGCTACAAAAAAAGCAGATTGTAGTGCTGGATGAGGCCACTGCTCAGGTAGATATGGACACAGACCACCAGCTGCAGCAGCTTCTTCGCCAGGAGTTTGCTACTTGTACTATGCTGACCATTGCTCATCGACTTGAGACCATAATGCACAGTGATCGAATTGTGGTGCTAGATCAAGGTCGATTGGTAGAAATAGGGACACCTACCGAGTTGCTTCAGAAGAATGGGTACTTTGCAGAGTTGGTCAAGTCTGACAGGTTTTGACAGAATTTTTTTAGTTGGCAAATTGGTAAATCTGTTTGCATTATTAAACAACAGGATTTCAATTGCTTAGAGGCATAATATTAAAAAATCTCTATAACTTAATACAATGTTTACAATTTAATAAGGGTGCAATAAATCTAACCTTTTTTAGTGTTAGAGACGTTGCTGATAGACTGAAAGATTATTATGGGCGCATGTTAAAACTACCTGATAAGATTAGATGTTGTGATACAACATACTCGTATATGGGGTGGTTTTACAAGCATGTACACAG
>JANBPA010000142.1:9236-27007 GCA_027575275.1 Coemansia sp. RSA 2711
AGCGTGCGTTCGACTTCGTCGCGCACAAACGGATCCAGCGGCACGCTGCCCAGTGCAATATCTTGGCTGTTAAAATGGTCCAGCTGGTTCTGCGTGTGACCGGTGATGCCCACGTCGGCTTCAGGCTCAGACGATATCGGCACCGTGCCGTCGATGGTCCGGATGTTCAGATACTGGTTGACTGTGCGCATCAAGAGTGTAAAGTGGTGGTCCTGCAAGAACGACAACAGCAGCTCGAATCCAACCCGCGTCATACGGATGCCGTACTTGTTGTCGCGGTACAACTTGGCCAGCGCGTTCTCCTCCACGTGCTCCTTTGTTGTGAGCGTCGAAAACACCTCGATATCCTTGCTATGATGCACAATGTGGTCGCGGCTGTACAGCTCCATAAACTCGGCGGCTTTCTCGTGCAGCCCGCGCATGTGCAGGTCCAGGTACGCGTGTACGAATATCGGGTACGATGCCGCGTATAGCTCGTGCTTGTACACATCCAGCGAGCTGTCGATCCACCGACGAAGCTCTCGATAGCTCTGGCTGTACGCGTCAGGGTTGCCTTGCTCGGCTTCACTGTAAAACAGCACCCATTCGGGCACATTGGCATCAGCGCCTATCTCGTTTGCCGGAAACGCGCTGGCCAGGTCGCTGATCGTAATTTCGGCACCGTCGAGAGTTGCGTCCTCGCGCAGCGCCTTCTCGGCGTTCCGGTACCCCTTTGACTTTAGATACTGTAGCACGACTTTTTCGACCTGCTTTTTCGACGCCTGCCGCCCATTAGCGCTGCCCGAGCCCCCGACGCCGCCATTTGTCGTGCTGCCGGCGTCATCAGCCGCGTCGGCGGTTCTGTTTGACATTCTGCAGTTATCGCCAGAGAAAATAAATAAGGTGGAAAGTAACTGCTACAAGAAATGTACGGCGCCAGACAAATAGTCAAGAGTTTGGAGCGACAACAAATTGATTTGGCCCATTTTTGCGATCTTGTATTTTGTTACTGTTGTGATGATAAATAGAATTATGGCATAAGTCCGGTGAGCAACTTTATTCGTAAATAGCTGGCTGTGCTTGAGCAGAATGAATTGCCGGCCAGCGGCAGCACGCGCAGTTGCTTAAAGCGCAAACTAAACTATACGCTAAACCCAGAATAACTATAATGAGTGGTATTTGTTAGTAACCCCTCGTGCACATGCCAGCTTGGTTAGTCAACGACAAATACCAAGGATCGAATCGACTAGCTTATACTTAATTCAGGCAACAACACTCATGGCTCGCTTAAATAGAGACCGTTACTACCTATCCACACCATTTGAATTATTACGCATTGCCTAGCAGCGGCCACCTATATTAATTTAAACCGCAGTAGTTTGCAGCGCCATCTGGCCGCCAGATATATAAATAACACAAATGTTGGGAGATTTATTCTCAAAAAGAAGTAGGTAGATATCAATTGTCGACATTCGCAACCCTATCTAGATATGACAATTTCGCAAGAGTCGGTTATCAAAGAGTACCAGACAGGCACTCCTGATACCAGAGGGAGCCCCGGAAATTTTAGTACCGAGGAGCTGCAGAAGCTTGCCGAGCTATGGTCGCTTGTTCTTGATTACCTCGCAGCAAACAAGGACAAGCAGATTCCGGTCAACAGCGAGTTGCTCCAGCAAGCGTCTCACGACTGGTCGGCATTGGGCCCTGACAATGAAATCAGCGACTCTGAAGACTGTGAAGAGACGACCCGGCGGGCGTGGAAATTCACAAAGGGCGAGGCAGGCATCCGCAAGCTCGGCAGCTGGGGGCGGAAGCCCAAAGCTGACCAACAGCGACTGATGCTTGACCGATACGTCAACGAGACTACGCAAGAGCACATTGACCGGCGCACGGGCCACTATGTGCCGCTGCTGCCCGAAAAGTACATCCCGTCATTCAAATACCCGGACAGCTCGACGCGTAATCTGCGGGAGGTGTTTTGGCGCCTGGCATCGGCCAAGCAGCATCCAGACATCTGGCTGCATCGAATGCTCAGGTCGAACAGCTGGGATGTCAACAAGGCGATGGATGCCATCCAGTGGGTAGTCGACTGGCGGGCCACCCAGGCGGTCGACCGGGTGAACTGGGAGGGCGACGTGAACCTCGGACTGGACGAGCTGCGTCTGGGGATCTCGGAGCTCGTGGGCGTTGACCGGCTTGGGTGTCCACTCATGTATGTGCGCGTGCGGCGCATTATGCCCCGCGCCAACCAGTCGTTTGTGCTGAAGCGGTTCCTGGTGCACCAGTTCGAGGCCCTGCAGTTTGTCACGCGAAAGTGCACCCGCATCTCCATGCTCTACGACTTTACCGGTTTCTCGATGGACAACACGCCGTTCCACATTGTGCACTTTTTGGTGACCATGGGAATCCGGCAGTACGCCGAAACCACCAGCGTGCTGATTCTGTTGGTCGACAGCTGGCTGTTTGCAAACTTTTGGAACCTCGTGCGGCCGTTTTTGGACGCCAATCTGAGCGCGCGCATTGTGTTTGCAAAGTCCATCGACGACGTGCGCGTGTTTGTCGATGACCGCCAGATTCCCGAGGAGGTGGGCGGAAGCAATCGGTTCCAGGCGGTGTTCAAGCTGCCCGAGATCAACGAAAACTCCCAGCTGTTTGACGCGACCAGGCGCGAGGTGGCCGAGGAGGCGTGGTGGGAGCGGGTGCGCGGATTCGAAGAGGCTACCCGGAAATGGTGTGCGCGCTACAGTGGCAACGTCAGCGACGAGTATGCCGAGCGTCGCGACCAGGCTGCACAAGAGCTGGATCGCGCCGAGCGCCAGCTGAGCCGCTTCACCCGAGCGCGCAATATATTCGAGCGCCTGGGCGTTGTCGACGCCGCCAGTGGCTGCCTGCGACTCCCAGATGCTCCGCAGTAACTAGCAATTATTTTCTCTATTCTCGTCCCAAGGATCCGCAAGAAACGCTATTAGAACTTGAACACCTGGTCGTCAGGCTTGGAAATAACCTTGGGGCTGTCGTAGCCCAGCTCGGACAGGTGGGCGCCCATGGCCTTGACCATCGGCGGCGGGCCGCACAGCAGCACCTTGATGTCGTCGGCGGGCTGAGGCATCCACTTTTCGATGATGTCCTTGGTGACAAAGCCCACGCCGCCCGACCAGCTCTCCGGCGGGTTGTTGAGCACATAGTGGATCTCAAAGTTGTCGTGGTCGGCCGCCCACTTCTCCAGCTGCTCGCGCAGCAGAATGTCCTCCTCGTTCACGTTCGCAAACACCACGCTGATGCGCGTGCGGTCCTCCGGGTTCGCCAGCACGTGCTGGATGATCTGGTACATGGGCGTGATTCCGGTGCCGCCAGCGATCATGCCGATCGCGCGCACCATGTTGGGCTGGTACTGGAACGTGCCCCGCGGGCCGCGCACGCTCACCGTGTCGCCAATCTGCATGCGGTGCAGGTACGCAGACACCACGCCGGCCTCGTACGTCTTGACCACCAGCTCAAAGTACCCGCGGTCGTTGTCCGTCGACGTCGGGGTGTAGCTGCGTGCCACCTGCTTCCCGTCCACAACGACCATCACCTGGATGTGGCGGCCAATCGGCAGCCCCAGCGTAGACTCGGGCGTCGGCAGCTCGAAGCGGTAGCGCGCGGTGTTGTCGCTCAGCTGCGTCTTCTGGGTCAGCTTGAACTGCCGGTACTCGGACGGGTGCAGCGCGGGGCCCGTGGTTGCAAGCACCGTGTCCGAGGCGTCCTTGCGCGATCCGCCGCCCATGATGAAGTACGCTATGCCGGCGGCCAGCAGCGCGCCGACAATGTACACCAGTCCGTTGGATTCGCTCATCTCCAGCCGGCAAAAAGTGGGAATTTCGCAGTATCAGGAAAAGGGAAAGAAAAGAACGGCCTGGAATCTCATTTGGACCGGCGCCACCCTGACAAGTTCATAACGTGCAGATTTCTTGATCCCGGCAGGCACTTCCGCTTGCTGACCCTTTCTTTCTTCTTTACACTACTCCGCATATTCCCCCCTTGACAGCAACGAAATGGTGACGGCCACAGACAAGGAGAAGAAGCGGCTGGCCGAGAAGCACCACAAGCTGCTGGCTGAGCTCTCGAAGCGACCCGAGAACGCCAGTTGTGCCGATTGCGGAGCCGCAGGCAAGTTTACGCTCCAAATTGGCCCTTCATCTGCCGCAGTTCAACCTCCACGTTTCATTGCAAATGCTAACTTGCCTTTTTTTTGGAATTGACCTTGCTTCCGAGTAGGCGCGCGCTGGGCAGCGTGGAATCTCGGGGTGTTTTTGTGCATTCGGTGCGGCGGGTTGCACCGGCATATCGGCACCCATGTGTCCAAGGTCAAGTCCATAAGCCTAGACAACTGGACAACCGAGCAGATCGAGCATTTCCGCCATATCGGCAACGCCCGCGCCAATGCCTTTTTCAATCCGCACCCGGACCGGCACCCGGCGCCACGCGCCGACCGCGACGTCGAGCGGTTTATCCGCGACAAGTACCAGCACCGGCTATTCGTAGACCGGCACAGCAGCGTGCCGGATCCGTCGGTTATCGGCGCCGCACCGTCGTCGCCCGCCGCATCGGGCAGCGAGGCGCCGGGGCTGACGCGGCTGCACGAGATGGGGTTTACGGATGTGCGTGCGAACCACGCGGCGCTGCAAAAGTTTGGCATGGATGTCGACCGGGCCGCGAGATATCTGCGGGGCGAGGATGACGACTTGCCCCAAGACAGCATATCGGTCAAGGACCCGCGGGTGGTCCAGCTGCTAAACATGGGGTTCAGCAGTGCTGTGCAGAATGCCCGTGCTCTGACCCAGTGCCAGGGCGACGTGAACCGGGCGATTGAGTTGCTGCTCAGCAGCAATCCGCCGTCGCGCTCAGCCCCCACATCACCGCCACCGCCGCCGCCGGCCAAGGCTACGCCGGCGGTGCCGCCCAAGTCGCCGGCGGCCGATTTACTGGATGGCGATCTGTTTGCCAGCACGTCGACGCAGCAGCCAGCGGCGTTGGACGATCTGCTCGGCGGCCTGTCGCTGAGCGAGTCGAAGCCGGCGTCTCAGTCGACAGCCCCGGCCGCACAAGAGTCCAACGACCTGTTTGGCGACTTTGGTGATTTCCTGTCAGCCGGCCCCGAGCTGCCGCAGACAGCGCCTGCAGCGCCTGCTGCCCCGGCTGCCGCTGCTGCCCCAGTAAAGCCAGCGTCGCCGCCCAGCCACGGCGGCCAGTCGATGCTGGACACCAGCTTTATCATGTCGCTGTACTCCAAGCCATCAAGCACCAGCAACGCCAGCAACCCGAAGCCAGCCGCCAGCGGCAACACAAACAGCGGGTTCAACGACCTGGACTTTTTCATGTAGCTTAAGAAAAGACAAGCACCTAAATTGTGATATCCTAAAGTTCAAGTTTAAGCAATGTTTAGAACAGTCTTGAGCTTCTTCGTCAGCACGATGATATCCTTGGTCAGCTCGTCGCGGAAGCTCTCCTTCAGCACGTCAATGCTCTCTCGGGTGATCCGCGAGTAGATCAGGTCGTTCTCGTCAAAGTGGCGGCCATACGTCTTCAGATGGGCGCTGTGGGGCTGGTCAATGCGGATGGCCACGCCGGCATTGGTGTCGCCGCGCTTGACCTTGTCCACCGGCTTGCGGTTGACCTCCATGCTGACCACCCGGCCAAGCACCGTGATCTCGCGCTGCTGCGTCTCCGGGTTCGGGCGCACCACGCACACCGGCGTCCCCTGCCGCAGCTGGCCCTCGACCACGTCGACGCCAATGATAATCGGATCGCGCTTGTTGAACACCATGCCGCTGACCATCTTCAGCACGCAAGGGAACACCGCGTCGGCCGCCTGCTCGCGACGCCGCGCCTCGGCCAGCGCCGCCTGGTGCGCGGTGAACGCGTCGAACAGATGGTAGATGATGTCGGCCGTAAATATCTTGACGCCCAGCTCGTCGGCCATCTCCTGCGCGTCACGGTCGATCTTCACGTCAAAGCACAGCATGACCGCGAACTCACGCGCCTTCTCCAGCATGGTGGACGCGCGCGTGACGTCGCGCTTGTGCACCGGCCCAATGTTGATGTCAAACACCGGGATCTTCGACACGCGGAGGAACTCGAGCAGCGCCTCGAGCGAGCCGAGCGTCGACGCCTGCACCCACACGCCGCGCGGCTGCTTGGCCACCGCATCGTGCAGCTTGGTGATGTCGCCCATCACCTCGTCCATCAGCTCCTCCTCGTCGTCGTCGGGCCCCACCACCAGCAGGCGCGATCCGGCAATGGCCTTTTCGAGATCCGGCGCCGAGATCTTGACGCCCATCGCCGCCTTGATCTCCTTGTGGTGCACATACGCCGATTTGACCCGCAGCTCGCGCATGGGCTGCGGCGTCAGCAGTGCGCGCACTGTGGTGACAATGGGACCGTCGAGGCCACACAGCACAATGCGGTCGCCCTCGTGCAGCACGCCGTTCGACAGCACCACGTCGATTGTGGTGCCCAGGCCCTCGACCACCTTGACCTCCAGCACCGTGCACTCGAGCTCGGTCAGGTACATGAGCTGGTTCGACATCTTCTCCTGCGTCAGCTTGATCAGCAGCGCCAGCAGATCCGGGATGCCCTCGCCCGTATGCGCCGATGTCGGCACCAGCGAGATGTACTTGGCAAAGTTCTTGTTCTCATAGTACAGCTTCGCGTTAAGCCCCTGCTCGGCAAACGCAGTGATCGCCTGGGTCGCACGCGTGTTGAACTCGCTGCGCGTCGCCGCACTCTGCAGCTTCAGCGAGGCGCCGAACGGGCTGTTCGGGTGTGCCTTCCACTGGAACATGCGATCGACCTTGTTTAGCGCCACAATGTACGGCGTCTTGCGGTCGCGGAGCAGCCGCATCGACTCGAGGGTCTGCGGCTCCAGACCGTGCATAATATCCACCACCAGAATCGCAATGTTGCAGAGCGACGACCCGCGAGACCGCAGGTTTGTAAACGACTCGTGGCCCGGCGTGTCAATCACCAGCAGGCCGGGCACGCGAATGTCCAAGCTGCCCGTTCGGCTGATTGCCGCCGTCTTCTGCCTGATCGCATCTGCAGGGAAGAACGTCGCACCAATCTGCTGCGTAATGCCGCCCGCCTCGCCGGCCTGCACGTTCGTCTGCCGGATCTTGTCCAGCAGCTTTGTGTTGTGCGACACCGTGTAGTCGCCCAGCAGCACCCGCGAGTTGCCGTCCAGCGTAAACCCAAAGTACGCGCCCTCACCAATCGTCTGCACACTAAACTTCCAGCTGTTGCCAAAGCCCTGCTCGCTGGGCGCTGGCAGCAGCGCCTTGCTGCGAACAAACGCGCCGACGCTAGCCCGATCGCCCGCCACGCGCAGCTCAAATCCGTCGGCGGCGCTGCTGGTAATTGCGCCCGCACGCAGACCCAGCGACCGCGCCAGCCGCCGCACCTGCACCAGAGCCTGGTCGTTTGCAGCAGCCAGCAGCCAGCTGCCATCGTTGGCCTCAGCGCAGCTATCAACCACACCGGCCAGGAACGCCCGCCGGTGGTCGCGCGACGCAGACATTAGCGCTGCTGGCACACCAGTCGAGTCGCTGCCGATTAACTGCTGACCCAGCACATAGGCCGCCTGCAGCTCCTGCGACAGCGACGCCTCGGGCTCCAGCGTCTGCTGCAGCTGCGTCCGGAACGCCTGTCCAGCTTCGGCCGGGAACTCTACGCCGCCCATGGGCGCAAACATAGCACACTGGCTGGCCACGCGCTGATCGCTGCGCACAAGCTCAAGGTACTCGAGCACCGAGCACGTCCACACCAGCGGTACACGCTCGGCAGCTGCTGCCGCTGCCGCCGCCGCGTCTTCGGTGGCATACTCGCCCAGCTTGCGCAGTGTTGGGCGCTTGTTTGCGCACAGCACGTACTCTTCGGCCACAAACACCGCGCCCTGCGCGCTGTCGCTGCGGGTTACACACGCGCCGTCAGGGATAGTCAGCACCAGCACGTGGTCCCCGTTGCACACAAACGCGTCGGCACCGCTGTCGGACGCTGGCTCAATGCGGTACAGCGTGCCCGAGCCCTGGATCACCGATCCCGGCTGCACCACACGCGGCGTGTTGTCGTCGCCCATCAGCACGTCGCCCTCGCGCACGTCCTGTACCATGCGCACAGTGCCGTTGTGCATCAAAATCGGCGTGTCGCGGCCCCAGCACTTGCCCGTGTCGACGTGGCCCAGGATGCAGCAAATCGGCGACCGCAGGTTGTCTTCCGATCCCGCTGCCAGCGCATCCTGCATGCGCTGCTCGCGCCGTGCCGTGGCTGCCTGCTTGCGCTCCTGTGCCTGGCGCTGGGTGCTCGTTAGCCCGCCACCACTCTCATCCTCGTCCGACTCGGAATCGGACCCTCCCTCCTCATCCTCCTCCTCTGAATCGTCCTCCCAGTCCTCCTTGGCTTCGGCTTTGGTTTCGGCCTTGTCCGCGGCGTCGTCACTCTCGTCGCCAGAATCAGCCAACGCCTCCCAGTCATCGTCGCCCTCAGATTCTTCGGCGGCCTGCTTTTCGGCCGCAGCCTTCCGCTGAGCCTCCTCCTCCTCGGCCTTGCGCCGGGCTTCTTCTTCCTGCTGACGCTTGCGCTCAATTGCGCGGCGTCTACGCTCTTCGGCCTCCTTGCGGGCTGTCTCGGCGTCCTTCTTGCCATCGGCCGTCAGCCCGGCGACTTGCACGCCCGACTCGAGCATCATCTTGAGCTGTCTTTCCTGCCGCGCCTTGGCCTCCTTTTGCTTCTTGGTCAGCAGCTTGCCCTCGCGGCGCAGCTGCTCGCGGCGCTGCCGCTCGGCCTCTTGCCGCTCCTCCTCTTCGGCCTCAAGCCGCGCCTCTTCCTCGGCCAGCAGACGCTCTTCCTCCTCGATGCGCAGGCGCTCCTCCTCCTTGCGGCGGGCCTCTGCCTCCTCCTGCTTCTTCTTCTCCTCCATCAGCTTTTGGAGCGCGGCAATCGACGGGCCCTTCTTCTTTTTGCCGTCCTTCTTGGGCTCCTCCTTCTTCTTGGGTGCTTCCTTGGCTGGCTGTTCTTTGGGCTCTTCCTCGTCGTCCGACTCGGCCTTCTTGCCCTTCTTCTTGTTCTTCTTGCCCTTCTTCTTCGACGCTGACTCCGCCTCGGGTTCGTCCTCAATCGTTGCCGCGCCCATCGACTCCTCGAGGGCCTTTAGCTGTGCCTCGCTCTTGGCTCGGGCCTCATCCGCCTTTTGTTTCTTGAGCAGTTTGGCCTTCTCCTTCTTCTCGCGCTCCTTCTGCTTGGCTGTCTTGATAACCACTACGGGCTCGTCACCGTCGTCGTCGGCAGGCGCCGGCGACTCGGCCGCCTTTTTGTTCTTCTTCTTGTCCTTCTTGGACCCAGCCTTGGGTGTCGCCTCCTCTTCAGAGTCCTCGGCCAGGGGCGCCGCCGGCGCTGGCGCCGCCGGCGGGGGTGTGGGCGGCTGCTCGTCTTCGGACGGTGTAAGGTCACCCTCGTCGTCGCTCATGGCCAGCGCCGCAAACGACACCGGCGCAGCCGCCTTCTTCTTCTTCTTCTTTTGCGCATTGCTGCTCTGGGGCACGACGGATTCGGTGGTCTCCATGGGCTCTAGTATCTTGGTTAGCCGCTCCTCGACATCGCTGTCGTCCCACGAGTCCTGCTTGTTCTTCTTTCCTCCCTTCTTCTTAACCATTTCGAATCTCCAGCTGAATAAAAAAGAGTAGTGTAATGCGCTGCAACTAAAAAAGAAAAGGAGAAAAGGTCTTGGGCTTAAAGTCGCAGGGCTTTAATACCGTTGCGGCCAACAGTGATAAAAAGGAAAATTTTTAGGAGACTTGATCAACTTCCATTGCTGCTGCCGCATCGGTGGCTACCACGTCGCCACGGCCGCCGTGCTGGACAATGTGCTCGTTGGCCCACATGCTGATGCCCAGCTGCGAGCTAAGCTCGAACGGCTGCGCCATGGCCTTGAGGAATTTGCGCATCAAGCCGATGGCCATGTCGGTCGACAGGTTTATGCTGGTCTCGGTCAGACACGTGCTTATCCAGCGCGGCAGCTTGGACCGCTTGTCGGCCCGCGAGTACCGCTTGTCAGCCAGTACCATCAGCCCGTAGTCGGTCTTGCCTCGGAGCACTCGCCCGATGCACTGCGACGCGTGCCGCACCGCATCGAACGTGAGAAAGTCGTTTTCGCGGATCTGGTGCGCCTCGCGCATAAACTCCAGCCGCGCCTTGAGAATCCGCGATTCGGTGTACTGGTACGGGATCCCGAACATGATCACGGCGCGCCCAAAGTTGTGGTCAAAGTCAATGCCCTCGCTGACCTTGCCGCGCGCTACTGATAGCAGCACTGCACCACGGCCGTTGTTGCACGCTGCACGGTAGTTTTGCAGAGCTATCGACGTCTCGGCCGCATCGGGCGTCTCGACAAAAATCAGCTTGTGCTTCCACACGTCCTTTAGCACGCCGTTCTCGTTCCACATGGCCACAATCGACTCCATGTACAGGTACGACGGGAAAAAAGCCACGATGCCGTCGGGGACTACCCGGGCCATCTCGATCAACAGGTTACCGTAGTTACGCACCACGGCGGGGTCGTTACGTACTTCAAACTTGCTGCTGATGGTCACCTGGTCGCCACCACGGGTAACCACCAGCGGCGCAAAGCACTGCCGCGCCAGCGTCATCGTGAATGACTCTTGCACCACCGGCGCAAACTCGAGCATCCGCGGGTACATCTCCATTGGCGACAGCGTGCCTGAGGTGATGATCACCGTGTGGAAGCGCTGGAACACGGGCTTGATGGCGATTGCCGCGTCCAAGCATGCCAGGTGTAGCACCGGATTGGATATAGTGCTTTGGTCGCTCTCGAAAGGCTCGAATAGCACCATAAACCCGGTGTCGTACGTCGCACACAGCGTCGCAAATCCAGCCACCTTGGCCAGGGCACCGTACTCCTCTAGGTCCGTGATCTCCAGCGTGCGCACCAGCGACGCCAGCCGCTCGGCGCAGAACCGCAGCGGCTTGCGATCAATGTATGTCACCTCCCGGATGTGCTTGAGGAACGACGGCGTGTTCTCGGCCACCACGTGCATCACCCGCATACGCGCCTTGAGATACTCGATAAACCGCTTCATAAACCGCACAAAGTGGTCTGCTTTGCGGATGTTGCCCGGCACGGCCTCGTGCAAGACGTTGTCGGGCAGAATTGGATTCGCCAGCACCAGATCTTCGTCGCGCGCAGCCAGCGCATCTCGCAGGCCCTCCACCAGCCGATCGTATTCGTCGCGCAGCTTCTCAGAGTTCTCGGCCTTCATCTCCTCCACTCGCTCGCCCAGTCGCTCCACGCTGGCGGTGCTGGCCCGCAGCGTGCGCTCGTTGATGTCGATGCTCAGCGAGTCAATGCAAATGCTGTCAATGTTGTGGGCCTCGTCAAACACCACAATCGAATCCCGCTCAAACTGCTTTGACACCAGCTCGGCTACCTTGGGATCCAGCATGTAATGGAAGCTGTAGATGATAACGTCGGCCATCGGAATCACCCGCCGCGACAGAAAATACGGACACATGCCGTTGGCTTTACCGTAGTCTGTCAGATCCTCCAGAGTGTATACACCCGACGGTAGCAATTCGGACGTCTCCATCGTCTGAATCTTTTCGTAAAAATCGCACAACTCAATGTTGCCCACGGTCTGCGCCTTGGTGCGCACCCACGACGAGGTCATCTCACGGCACCGCGCGTCTACCACCGCGCCCTTGCGCTCCATGCTCACCCGCGGATGCACACACAGGTTCTTGCGCGACGTCAGGCCAAGCCCAATAAAGTTCTCGTCTTGACAGCCCTGCTGCTGCCGGTACTCCATCAGCCGCTTGAGCTCGGCCAGTGCCTTGTCAATCTCAGGCACCGTACGCGAGCAGTATACCAGTTTCCGCCGCCCAGGGTAAAACTGCTGGTAGGCTATAATGAGCGACAGCAGCGACACGGTTTTGCCGGTTCCGGAGGGCATTTCCAGCATTCCGTGGCCCTTGCTGTCCAGGCTGCGCTTGAGCCCACACATGTACTGGTACTGCTCCGGGTACACATAGTCGTACGGAAATATGACCGGGAGATCGTCGATAAAGAAGCGCATTGTGTGCAGTGCCAAGTTGAAATTGCGCGACAAATAGCACCACCAGGAGGCAAACGGCGCAAACCGAGATTTTAGTGCCGCAGCACCAGATCTAATATTATGGTTGATTGTGGTCTGTGCTTGATTCGCCCTCGCCCAGTTTGCCTGTAGTCGCAAGCCGGGTCTACAATGCGTACACGCAGCCGATATCAAAGCAGGCGTCGTTCTATAACTAAAAGTCAAAATTTGTACCCAGAGTGAATGGCAACCGTTCCAAACGTCAGGTTTTCGTATCCCTTTCCGATCGTAGTGAACCCGGCATCGCGGATGATATGCGCAAACTCGTCCTGGGCAGGGAACTTGCGAATGCTCTCAACCAGGTACTCGTACGACTGGCGGTCGTTGGCAATAAGCTCGCCCAGCTTGGGAATAACGTAGAACGAGTGCATGTCGTATATTGCCGCCAGCACCGGGTTTGAGACCCGCGAGAACTCGAGGCACATGAACCGGCCGCCCGGCTTGAGCACCCGGTATGCTTCGCGCACCACCTGGTCGGGATGTGTGCAGTTGCGGATGCCAAAGGCAATCGTGTACACATCGAACGAGTTGTCCTCGATAAACTCGAGCTTCTCGGCGTTCCCCACTGTAAAGTCAATGCGGTTCTGCTGCTGCCACTTGCTATCGGCAAACCGGCGCTCGCCCTCGCGCAGCATGTCCGGGTTGATGTCAACCATATGTACAGACGACGTAGAATCACCGTTTGTGCTGTCCTGGTACTCTAGGAATCGCTGGGCAATGTCGCCAGTGCCGCCGGCCACGTCTAGGAGCTTGGCACCTGGCGCCGGCGCCATTTTATGGATAAAGTGATCTTTCCACAGCCGGTGGATGCCCATGCTCATCGCGTCGTTCATTACGTCGTAGTTGGACGCCACGTTGGAAAACACGTTCCGCACAAGCGACTCTTTCATCTCTTTTGGAACCGTTTTGAATCCGAAATGCGTTGTGCTGTTCTCCTGCGGTGGTTCGGCGCTTGGCTGCCTGCAGGCTGCTGAGCACCCAAAAGCGCGGCCCCGCGGCATCTGGCGGATCGATACCGGCACTGTCCGAACAAGCCGCCTTGCAAGCATTGAATTCATGGCTGACGATTAACAGAGCAAGATAAGGCGGAGAGGAGAGGTGGGGGATTCGATTTTTGAATGACTAAAAAATACTGGTCGCAGGTGTTGCAAACCATAAAATGCGGACACACACCACGAGTTCGAATATTGCGTTGCAATATAAAAGCCATCCTACAACTTTCCGTATCTCTATAAAATGTCCACTTTGCCAGAGTCGCAGCAGCACGAACCCTGTTCTGACGCGTACGCGGCGGAGGATGCGCGGGCAGCCATCTCGGCACTGGCAGTTTCCGATGAGCAGGCCGATGACGCAGTAGACGACGCCGAGCTGTTTGCGCCGCTGACCGAGGCCGAAGTCCAGAACTGCGTGTTTTCCACGTGGTACCCGCAGTTTGCCAAGGTAACATTCAAGTCAGAGGTGATTCGGCCGCTGGATCGGCAGTTCACCGATTATCTGGTTGCCGATGGCGTGTTTGTGCCGGGAGAGCGCAAGATGGAATACCACGACGAGCTTGAAAGCTTTGGATCATCCAGCGACGGCGAATGGAGCGACAACGAGGAGGAAGGAGAAGCGGTGCAGCTGGATCTAGAGCCCACAAGCGCCGAGATTACCCGGCGGATCGCAAAGCTGGGCGGATCGGTGTTCCCACGGATGGCATGGAGCGCACCAACCGATGCGGCGTGGGCATCGACCACGGGCACACTCAAGTGCACTGAGGCAGCAGACATCTACTGGCTGCTAAAGTCGTCCGACAAGATTATCCACGATCTGGCAGCCGACCGCTATCCACTCCCTGCGCCCGTGCGCACGGAGCCAGAGCTGGTGCTGCGGCAATGGGCTAATCTGCATCCATCCATGGTGTTCCGCGGCTTTGTGCGCGACCATAAACTTATTGGTGTCTCGCAGGTCGACGTGCAACACCACGCATTCCTGCACGAGTCGAGTTCGGAAATCTACCAGCAGCTGACAGACTTCTTTAATGCTCATGTGGCAAAGTTCCCGTCTGCAAGCTTCTGCTTTGACGCGTACATTGCGCGCAGCGTCAACCGAGTGCTGGTCATGGACTTTGAGCCGTGGTCGCATGTAGTCGACAGCTGCTTGTTTGAGTGGAGCGAGCTGGTGAATGCCCAGGAGCCGCTGGGCTTGCGCCTGTTCCCTGAGGGCGTCAACCCGATTGGACATTTCACTGCCAAATACTCGACCAACCGGTTCCCAGTCGAGATGACCGCGGACGCATACCATGGTTCGATAGCCGCTTTGATTGAGAAGATGCAGACCGAGTCTAAATCACAAAATTGAAGGCAATACAATATCGAACTTTTAATGTGCGCGCTCACACACCTTTGCGAGCGCGTGTTCAAAATTGCACATTTGTATTGCGCCGGCATCGCGATTTGCGCGTAACGCCGACACTCCTGCTTCGCGCACCAGCACCTCCAGCCCCGCACCGCTGAACCCAGCAGTCATCTCACTCAGCAGCTGTATGCACACATCCGCGGCAAGCGGCGATTTCTGTGCCAGGGTCTGAAGGATCCCGAGCCGGTTGCTTGCCGTCGGTAGCGGTATCTCGACGAGCTGATCAAACCGGCCTAAAGATCATTTTAACCAACGGAATTGTTAGCATTTGTCACACTTTTGTACATGGAGTTCTTCGAGAGGCAGCAAGCCAGACTTACCAGGTCGAGCAATGGCGTCGTCGATCTTGTCTAGTTGGTTAGTGCAGCCGATCACCACCACTCCGTGGGTCTCATGTACACCGTCCATCTCGTTAAGGAGCGTGCTCAGCACACGCAGCGCTGGCCCGCCGCTTTCCACCGCCGCCCACTCTCGCTTGGCAGCAATCGAGTCGACCTCATCCATGAACACAATACACGGCGCGGCTGCCCGCGCAGCCTCAAACAACCGCCGCAGCCGTGCTTCGGTTTCGCCAAGATACTTTGAAAACAGCTCGGATCTACACCATGGCAATGCAAGCATGATTAGCCAGAATCACCCCGCTTTGCTGGTGGCCCCTCCCAGGCAAGGTATTCAACTCGACTTACCCGCGAATGTTGATGACATTGCACTTGCTTTCGCCAATCATCGCTTGAGCCATTGCTGTTTTGCCGCAGCCCGATGGGCCGTACAGTAGAATCCCCGATGGTGGCTTGATGCCCAACCGCGACGGAGTCTCGCTGGTTGCTAGCTGAACAAAGCGCTGCAACTTTTGCTTGATCTCCTCGTAGCCGCCAATATCTGTCCATCGCTTGGACGGCCGCGCGCCTTCAAACTCCAGCTGCTGTGACGGCCGCACAATCTGCAAAGATTCGGCAAAATACCGCCATTCAGGAACCGGTAACGAGCCACGATCACCTATCGAGAGCTGCTGAAGGCTCTGTACGAGAGCGTCGGCGTCATTGACCGGAGATCGTGCCGTGTCTCGTAGCTGCTTTAGGAATGCTTGCCGGCACAGCGCAGCGATATCGCGTGCAACATAGCCAGCAGTTGCATTGGCTACTTGCTCAACAAGTGCATCCATGCCTGGGGCCGCTAGTGAATCGGCTATGCACAGCCTACTGATTACGCGGGTCACAATCTCCTTGCGCTGCCACAGGCGCGGCAATGAAATCGACAGACGATGCTGGAGTGCCGGGCACCGTCTGATGCTTGCTGGTAATTCGGCATCTGCCACACTGGACTCGAGTATCAACATGACGCCCTCGGGAACCTGCTCAGTAAACCGAACAAAGTGGCTGGGCAGATCGGTAATATCATCCGCCAACTCGGTATCTGCCAGAATGTCGATATTGCCCAGCACTAGCACTGACGGAGCCGATGCCCGCGACCGGTCGATCAGCTCGCCAAGCGCCATGGCCACGTATTCGTCGGCGATTTCGGAGCCGCTTGCGTTAGTCACAAGTTCGCTCAAATTGCCGTGGATCACCGGATACGGCAGTCGCTCCAGCGCACCCTGCAGCACCGTAGTCTTGCCGGCGCCAGGAACGCCAACAAGGTACACGGTTTGCGGCGGCCTTACGCGCAAGTGCCGGTAAAGCTCCTTGCTTTCAAAGTACCCGCTAATCTCATGTGCCAGTCCTACCGTCTCGGCCTCATAGCCAGGAACTTTGTTCGGCGCGACGCAGCGGTTACAATTATCTGTGAACGTAATCGCCGTGTCGTCGCAAATTATCCCGCTGGCAACCTGGCCGACTGCCGATTCTGCATCTAAAATAGCCAGTTCAACCCGGCGGCTCCCAAAGTATATAGCCACGCCGCGGCCCACTTCAACTGCCTGGCCGCGTAGCTGACGTCTCACTGCTCCCTGCCACCGCTTGGAGCCATACAGTCGCGATCCCGCTTGTGATTGACCATGGCATATGCCATATGCCACTCCGGCCACTTCGGAGCCAGCCGAGTAAAACCCGGCGCGAACATGGAGCAAGTCAAGCCCATCAACCATTATTGCAAACAACACGAACCAGTTGGACACAGCCGGTCGACACAGCATCCAATCGTCACATGGCAAGCGCATAGTGGTAACTAGAACCAACATCCAAGTTATGGTTTGTGGCTATTTATTCACTCACGCAAAAACCTAGACATCTTCGAAATCGTCTTCATCGTCAATGTCGAGATCCTCGTCGTCGCTTTCCTTGGCATCTGCACCGTCCTTAGCCGCAGAAGTAGCAGCAGCAGCAACCGCCGCTGCCGCCGCCTCAGCCGACGCCTTGCGGAACTCTGGCTTCAGGCTGTACATGTTTGCATAGGGCCCACTCTTGTTGAGCTTGGCAATGTCGGCCAGCACCTCCTTTAGATACGCGCTGGGCTGACGCGTATGCTCCAGCAGCCCCTTGAACGACCAGTACGGGAACTTTTCAAACCCGGCAAAAATGCGGTTCATCAGCTGCTGGCGGTCCATGCGCGTCGTGCGCGAATCCGCGGTCTTCTGCTTCTTCTGCGCGGTGTCGAACGTGTTGCTCTCGGCGGCCAGCATGCTGCGGCTGTGGGTCTCCTCCATACGCTGGACCTTGCGCGAGTTCTTGTGCCGGTCCAACACCCGCATGCGCATGATGCGCTTGTACTCTTCCGTGTATTTCGGCATCACCGTGCACTCGTGGTGCACCGTGCCGGTCATCGCTATCGGCACCGCCTTGTTCGCCTCCAGCGACGTCGGCTTCACCACCGCCAGCGGGTTCCGGTCCTCGGAAAATATAAACATGTTCTTGACCTTCTCGTTGGTCACCTGCATCCGGTACTCCTTTGGAATGTCCTGGTACTCGCTCGTGTCGCCAAGGATTATCGATATGTTGCTGCCGCTCTTGTCCGGCCGGTCGTATATGCGGATTTTGCCCAGCTGCACGCCGTCTTCGCGCGGTTGCTTCCACTTTTCCGCCAGAAACTCTGGCACCTTCACCAACCAGACTTTGTTTCCCAGCTCGTCCATGTTCACGTCACCAATGTCGTCGTCCAGCTCCTCCTCATTCTTGACCACCGTGGGCTCCTCGCTGGGATAAAAGTCGGGCTTCTCGGCCGCCTCGGTGTCAGAAGGCGGCATTTCAGGATAAATCGTACACTGGTGGATTGAAACCGCAG
>JANBPA010000143.1:0-29638 GCA_027575275.1 Coemansia sp. RSA 2711
CCTCGATGGCGGGCTCTTCAGCCGCTGGCTCCTCGGCCGCTGTGCTAGGCAGCCCCTCGATGGAGCGAGCAACAGGCTCGCCACCGGCCAGATCGGTGGACTCGTCTTCGCCAGGGTTGCCTTGCTCTTCTGTAGCAGCGCTAACTACCTCGTCAACAGTCGGAGCGATGTGCTCTTCGTCCACCGGCGTCACGGGCTCCTCGGCTACAAGAGCAGCAGGATCGCCAGTCTTAAGAGCAGCGGATACCTCAGGATCAGTAGCATCAGCTACAGGATCCTCGACAATGGTCGTAGTTGGCTCCACATCCGCCTGAGCCTCAAGCTCCTCTACGGCTGCCTTCACAACAGTGTGCTCGTCAGCATCTGGCTGACCGTCGCCGGCTGGCGTTGAAGCCTCGTCTACTGGCGACAGAGCAACTGGGTCTTCTGCAGTGGCCGTGTCAACATCTTCCGTAGAGGCAGGGGTGTCACCAGCAACAGCTGGCGCCTCTGCAACTGGCGCACCGCTGGCAAGGACTGGTGCTTCCTCGGCGACGCTCGCAGCGGGAGCATCAGCCATAGCAGCAGGCTCTTCAGTGGCAGGCGCTTCAGCGGCCGGCTCGTCGACAAGCTCTTCAGCGACGGGCTCGTCTACCACAGTCTCCTCAACGGCAGGTTCGTCGACGACAGTATCATCAACGGCGGGCTCATTGACAGGCTCGTCAATGACAAGCTCCCGGGCAACCGAGCAATCTTCGTCCTTCTCGGCCGCCAAATCATTGACAGTAGCAGCTTCATCGGCAACCGGCTCGACAGCAGAAGCGCTGGGCTCCTCAGCAGCAGCGGCTGCAGCATCTGGCGCCTCTGGAGCTGGTGGATCAACTTCACGTGCGTCTAAAACTGGTTCGGCAGTTTCCGCGTCAGCCGCTGCCGGGTCAACCTCAGGAACGATACCATCGGGGCTGGCCGCCGCCACACCGTCTTCAACAGGCTCTACTAACTCAGAGGCTTTCTGGTCATCAGCAGCCGTGACAGGCTCCGCAATCGACTCCTCTATAGCCCGCTCAACTGGCTCCGCAGTGGGCTCGGGAATTGGCTCTTCAGCGGCTGGCTCAGCCGCCTCCGCAACTTCACCACTTAACTCGGTGATCCCGGAAGACCCATCAACTGGTGCCTCAGCCGGTTCTGCGAGTGGCTCATCGACTGGGTCTGCTGCTGACTTCTCGTTCAGCTCTGCCACTGACTCGTCAACCGGTACCGGTGCCGTCTCGTCAGCTGGCTCTGCCGCCTCCGTGACTGGCTCTTCGGTCGGCTTTGCCGCTGGCTCGTCAGCAGTGGGTTTGGCGGATTCGGCGGATCCAACGGGCTCTGCAGACACGTCATCAGCTGGTTCCGCAGCAAACTCTGGAACTGGCTCGGCAACTGGCTCTGACACCGGCTTGTCGACAGACTCGGTACACTCTGCAACTGGATCAACAAGCTCCGCAGCTGTCTCATCCTCAACAACCGCTTCGACAGGCTGCGCAGTATCCTCAGCAGACTCGACAGCTGGCTCTGGCGCCGGCTCTACAACGGGCCCCGCAATAGCATCCTCGATGCAGTCGCCACCCTGTTTTGCAACTGATTCTCCTACAGCCCTATCGACGGACTCTGCAGCGGGCTCGTCGGCAGTAGGCTCGATAGGCTTGAACACCGGCTCTTCAACTGCCTCGGTGACCAGCTCCTCAACCGCCGGATCTGCCGCCAGTTCTATGGGCTCAACAGCTGATCCCTCAACAGACTCGGCAGCCAAATCTACAGAGGACTCTGCAACCGGCTCGTCGGCAGTCACCTCAGCAGACGCTTCAACAGGCTCTGAATCTGAATCGGCGATGGCCTCAGAAACCGACCTTTCAACAGGCTCGGTGGCAGGATCTAAAGGCGCATCAACCAAATCAGTCTCTTCAGCGACGGCTGGGCTTTCGGCGGCGTCATCGGTACGGGCAGCAGCCTCGTCGGCAGGTTCGGACAATGGCTCGCCAGTCGCCGGCTCGTCGGCAGCCGCCTCATTGCCAGTTGCATCGGACGCCGTCGGCTCGTCAACAAGAGCACAGGCAGTTGGTGCAGACCCATCCTCACCCGCAGCCGGCTCGATTACCTCCTCAGCAGTATCATCAACAGGTTTGAGCTGCGAATTGTCAACAGCACCGTCGAGGAGCTGCGCTCCGGGCTGGCCAATCGGATCAGATACTGCTTCGGCAATAGCTTCTTCGACAGACTGTGTCTCTGGATCTGCAGAAGGCTTGTCGGATCCATCAGTGCTGAGCGCAACCGCAGCAGCGGCAACACCGGCGGCCAGAGCCGCTGCCGTAGCAGCAGCAGCAGCAGCAGCTGAAACAGAATCAGATGCATCGGACGAGCAATCGGCGGTCTCGTACGCGGCATCCGGCGTGGGGTCAAGGGACCGGCTTGTATCAGCGGTCTCTTCGGCAGCCGGATTCTCAGCTATTGGCGCGTTATCAGGGAACTCTGCACGTTCCATTGGTGTAAACGTGGCCGAATGTTCAGACTGCGGGCTGGGTGCATAGTCGGAGCCATCGTGGATAATGATCGGGCTGGCAGTCGGCGGCTGCTCAGAGATGCTGCGCAGACGGCGCTGAGACTGGGTTTCGCCAACAGCTGCGCGGTCGTCAACCGACAAAGTAGCTGACCGAGGCCGGCCAGCATACCCGCCGGCGGTAGCAAAGGCCAGCAGCCCGGGGACAAAGCGCCGAGCAGAGTAAGCGTTCCAAGCGGTGCGTGGAGTCTGTGGGACCGGCGCTTCGGCGGCTGCAATATCGCGGGCCACTTCGCAGCTGGCAGCGGCCACCTCAGGGTCACTCTGGCAAAAGTGGTGGTCGGACGGATACGTGATCTTGAACGACCGCTCGATCTCCGGGCGCTCACCCTGGCCGTCAGTCGCGGGCTCGACAAACCCGTAGGTAAACAGCTGCCGCACAGACTCTACTCCGACAACTGAAAAGTGCTTGAGGCCGGTAAGCGCCGGCAGGGCGCGTTCGAGGCCGTCGGACTGCATCCGGCACTGGTGCACCTGCAGGACAAGCAGCTGCTCGGCACTGGGCCCGGCGGCCAGCCCCTCCAGAGCGGCATCGCTAAGCATCGGGCTGTCGTAGAGCCCCAGGGCAACCAAACGCGTGGACGCGCACAGCAGCTCGCCAAGAGCCTTGCCGCCCAAGCAGGGCGTGCCGCTGATGTGGAGCGTGCGCAGCTGCGTTACCACCGGAGCTGCGGCCGCCACCAGCGCATCATCGATCGCCAGGTTGCGCAGACTGAGCGTGTTGAGTTCGGCGGCGACAACAACGGGCGCGGGATCTGCCTCTGCATGGGCAGCGGCGGCAACCTGCAGCTCAGACCCGTCGCGCATCAGCTCCAGGTGCGTCAGGTTCCGACCGTAGCACAACGCAGCCTGTGCAGACCGAGCTGTAAGGTTGGCGCCGTGGACCACCAGCGACTGCAGTGAGACCGATGCCTGCACCACCATCTCAACCAGCTCGTCGTCGGCGTCACAGCCCGCGCCAACAAGATGTAGGACCTGCAGCTGCTTGGGTCCGGTGACCAGCGAGTGCACCAGCTGCGACGCAGAAATGGCGGGAGCCCAGATGCGCAGCTGGCGTAGAGCTGGCAGGCGCATAGCCACGGGTCCCCAGACGTCGGCCGGCAGCGGCGAGTCGCTCTCGAGGCGCAACGAGCGCAGCGAGCGCAGGTTGTGGAGTAGATACCCCAGGTTGGCCAGCGGCTTGCGCGGCATGCCAATGATCTCGATCTCGCGCAGGCGCCAGCGCATCAGGTCGTTAACCACGTGCTTCTCGCGCAGGCGGAACCCGTAAATAGATAGGCTGTCGATGGGCGCACACGCGCGTGCAAACTTGAACACCAGCGGCGGCGAGGTCAGGTCGGATCCGTGCAGCAGCGAATGCAGCAGTGCCGGATCCGTCGACAGCACGTGTTTGCCCTGCGCGACTTCCAGTAGTGTGGCCAGCTCGGCATCCGCGGGCCCATCGCCGTCGTGGTAGAACGGCGACACCAAGTGCCGGTCATAGTGCGAGCCCAGCGTAAATCGGATGCCACGCACGTGCGGGCCGTGCACGTGCGGTCGGTCCGAGACTGTGCGCAGAAACGCCGCCAGCTGCTCGGGCGCCGCAAATCGCGGGTACGCCCAGAGCTGAGGCGTGGCTGCCTGCGCCCAGTCCTTGTTCACCAGGCAGAGCGTGTGCAGGTCTTTCTGCCGCGGCAGAAACGACGCAATGCGCTGCAGCAGCCGTCGGTCCAGGCTAGCCCACGCCAGTGCCTCGCTGTCGCCGTCGCTCTCATAGTCGCTCTCGCTGGCACGCACATCATCGTCGTCGCCACGGCTGTCGCTGCTGCCAAAGTTAAAGTCAAAGCGGTACATGGAAAATATAAAATAAAAGCGCCTCCTCCTTCCTCTCGGCTCCTGCTCAGAGGGAGGTTTATAGCTGCGTCTACAAGTACGGAATGCAACGTGAATTTAGGTGTGAAATGCAACAGAAAAGCAAAAAGGGGGTTACGTTCCTTTTTCGCGGCCAACGTAAACGGCGTAGAAAGGAAAAATTACTTACCAAATTGTCGTCTGAGTTTGAAATAGTTTTTCTGGGAATACAAGGGGCGCGGTTTCCGGATTTCCGGCTGTCGGTTCCCTCCCCCTTTAAATGGATGAAATAGTTTAATACGCAGCTGGACGCTTAAAAGTGGACGAGTTCCGCGGAGCGCTAAAGTCGGAAAATGCGGAAGTCAAACAAACAAACAAATAATAATTGCTTGGGCTTTGTAGAAAATAAGAACAGGTCTGGGGTTTTTTTTTTTTACTTTCAAGAGTTTGAAGAAAAAAAATGGTATTGCAAGATGTGGGTAGAATGTCTTTGAAAAAGGACAGGGAACTGCAACGGGCTTTTATGAGCTGACACGGAGCAGAATGGGCATGCAACCAAGAAGTAGTGCAAGGGTCAAGAAGGGGGGTGTCCGTGCAGCCTGTTCCCTACATTGTGCAGCTGGAGAATCCTCTGACTTTTTTTTGTGTTGAACGAGCTCGGACGGAAGGAAAGAAACGCGGCGGACGCTCTTTCCCCCCTGCTCCGGTCCGTAAGCGGCCAAACAATTGCTCCGACCAGAGCACATATGACCTTGCTATTCTTGCGAGCCATTTGCTCTATTCAATCTTGCGCTGCGCAAGACAATACAGCCAGTCGCCACAAATTGGGCACTCTTTTTTCATGTTCAGCACATAATGGGCCAAGCGGTGGCAACCAGCTCACGGACATCTTAGTGGGAACAAGGTGCGGATTTTTTTTTCATTTGAAAATTAACCAGCATTGCGCACTATTCCTGCCTGTCATTTTTTTCTTCTGTAGGTAGCAAGCAGAAACGAGGGACATCGTTCTGTTGTCTGCACAATTCGCAGCTGGAGTTTGCACCTAGTTGCAGTATTGGGAACAAGCACAAAAAATATAAACAGGTTAAAATGGGGTTATTTTATCCTCGTCTTGAAGCTCTTTCTGCATAGGGCAAATGGAGCAACCCAACGCGCTGCAGGCAACAGCCCATGTGAACAGAACGCAGCTAGAAATGGGAAAAATCCGCAGGCTGAAAATCCAGCGTCTTAACCCAGCCAATTTCAATTTCTTTTTCCTGGCAAAGCTTCATCGTTCAATGTATGCAACAAGCAGCGTGGATGCTCAGATGACCACAGAGGGTGCAAAGGGGATGAATTTGGGATTTTCGGAATAAAGAAATGTACGCCCGTAACATGTCCTGGCGCCTGTGTGCTTGCAACGCCAGGTCCTAAAGAAAGCGTGTGTATGTAGTCTGAGTCGCACGTTGCTGCTTGTTGCCAACCAACTGGTTTTTGGATGGCAACACTGCGCTGTTGACTGGATGCTTTAATGCAGACAGCCTTGGGTTTATTACGCAGCCCGGGTGGTGTTTGGCAATGCGCGCCAAACACACACAGATATGGGACATTTGAATGGTAAAAATAATGACATATTAAAGCGCTGGATGGCCCATTTTTCTTCCGGGTCAGGTCAGCCGGCGCGTCTAAAGAAGTATCTAGGCAATTTAGAGGCTAGAGCGCAGTAGCGCGAGAGAGCGATGCAGTACTGGCTCGCGTAATTTTAAGCCTAATATGTAGAAATTTTTGTCCTGCGCTGACGATCGGTGATGCAGGCCATGTAACTCCAAAGTTCCGCCTGTTGCATGTGTGCGTGATGGCGACGCGAACGAGCGAATACCAGAAAAATTCGGAAGGTACCGGTTCTGTGGGCCCAGAAAGAAAGAAAGAAAGAAGAACTTTTGCTGGCGCACGGCTCAAAGGTAAAAGCGTGGGAGAATACGCGCCGTGTTACCGCAGTCTGGCACTCGCAGTCTACTGTCAGGAACAGAAACCCGACAGCTCATATCCGAAAAAGATTGATTGAGCTGATAGGGAGGAATGAACGAGCAGCGCATAATCGATTGTCTCACCGCGTGCTTGGCTGGTGCGCTTGGGCGCAATCTTCCTTGTTCCGCTGTGCTAATAAACGATTTTTGTTGTCACTTTTCTTTCTTTTTCCTAAATTGGCAAAGTGTTTATTTTGTTTCTCTTGCCATTTCCGTCACGCTAGTTTATCACTCTATTCTGCATTCTCCCTGTCTCGCATTCTCCAGTTATTCCTTTTTCTTAATTTGCAGCCGAGTGGGGGCACCGGCTCCTTACGCATTCTATTATTCACAGCCATAAACAAACAAGCGGGGCAACTATGAGCGACGAACGGCGGATAGGCGAATATGTAAGCTAGAGAGAAACATAAACAATTTGTGGCAAATGCACGGCAATGCAGCGCAAAACTGAGCAACAGGTCTGTCTTCTGTTTAACTGGGAGCAACTGTAGCAACTCGGAGACATTATCGGGAAGGGTGCGGCAGGCTCGGTGTACCGGGGGCTGAACCTGCGGACGGGGTCAGTGGTGGCGATCAAGCAGATCCGCAAGGAGGGATTCAGCTCGTCGGCAGAGATAGAGGCGGCACGGAAGGAGATCGATGTGCTGCGTGACCTGCACCACCAGAACATTGTAAAGTACATTGGGTACGAGCAGACGGAGCACGAGCTGGACATCATCCTGGAGTACTGTGAGGGCGGGTCGCTGCAGAACATCCTGAGCAAGTTCAGCAAGTTTCCGGAGAACCTGGTGGGGGTGTACGTGTCGCAGATCCTGGATGGACTGGCGTATCTGCACAGCAACGCGATTCTGCATCGGGATATCAAGCCAGGCAACATTCTGCTGCTCAAGGAAGGCGTGGTGAAGCTGGCCGACTTTGGGGTGGCACGAATCCAGAACGGGCTAAATACGGTGGTGGGGTCGCCGTACTGGATCGCGCCCGAGGTGCTGCTGCTGCACGGATCCACGGCAGCGTCGGACATTTGGAGCCTGGGATGCACGATCGTGCAGCTGGTCAGCGGCAAGGCGCCGTACCAGGACCTGCCGCCGATGACGGCGATGTTCCGGATCGGGCAGGACGAGCACCCGCCGTTCCCAGCCAATATCTCGCCGGCGCTGCGCGACTTTCTGTCGCGGTGCCTGGTGCACGTGCCATCGGCACGGGCGACGGCTGACGAGCTGCGCACGCACACCTGGATCCGCGCGTGCCTGCGCGAGCGGCAGGGCGAGGGCCAGACAAACGGCAACTACGAGCGCGACATCCGCACGGTTGCGCAATGGAACCAAGTGCTGCTGAACTCGTCGCCGCGCGATGTCAAACGTTTTAGCATAGGCGCACCGCCAGGAGTGGGACAGACGAGCTTCAGCAACAGCTGCAGCAACCTGCATTCGAGCTACAGCACGACACGGGCGCGCGAGGACATCCCCGGCGCGATCTCCGGCATGGCATCGATGGGCATTTCGCATTCTAATGAAAGCACGGCGCGGCGCACCGTATCATCAATTGCTGCGTACGAGGAGGACAGCGGCGACGACTGGGAGGACGCATTTCAGAACCTGGACGCGCTGCAGCTGAAGACGCGGCCGCGGGCGGGGCTGGTGTATCCGCAGACGCTGGTTGGCCCGACATCGCCGCGCAAGCACTCGGTCGGTGCCGGCGACGATCTAGGCGACGGTGGAGCTTCGGGCATACCGCTGCCCGTGGAGCGCACAGTGTCCGACACCGCTGCAAACGTGCAGATGGGTGCGCGGGCCCACACCAGTCCGCCGTCGCCGCGCTTGCACGCCCGGCGTGGCCACTACGCGCAGGGCGACGCGGGGCTGGAGGGTGAAGAGGAGACCACGTCATCAGGCGAGCACGCCGAGCAGCTGGACGAGGGCGCGCGGCTGGCCATGGCGTACTATGCCAGTGCGTCAGACGTGCGGCTGGAGTCGATGAGCGAGGTGCTGGCGCGCCGGCCGGCTCTGGGCCTACGTGCTGATGCAGTGCCTACATCGCAGGCAACGGCAGCGGCAATGGCGGTTGCGCCGGCGCAGGCCGCTGATCTGCCATCGGCATCGGTGGACAACCTCCCAAGCCAATCTTCAGTACGTGGGCGGGCGAGCAAGCCGCGCGACCTGCCGCACGGATTTCCGAGCCGCGCATCAGAGGAGCGGCTGCGGCGCGAGACCGAGCTGCGCTGGGTGCAGGACATTGCCACGATCATGGCCCAGCTGCGCGCAGCCACGCAGGACGAAGTCGTGGTGTTCCAATGCCAGCAACTGGTGGCCCTGCTGCGCGAGGGCCGCGGCGTGTTCTCAGTCAGCCAAGACTGGCGCATGCGGGCGATTGTCGACGCGCTGCGGACGCACGGCGGCAGCGCCAGCGCTAGCAAGCACCTGCTGATGCTGGTCAATCGGCTGTGCCACATGGACGCGCGCAACTCGCGCATCTTCAGCCTGCACGGCATTCTGCCGCTGGTGCTGCCGATTGTGCAGCGTGCGCGGTGCGGCGAGGTGCTGGCCGAGGCGGTCAACTTTATCGGGCGACTGTGCCGGGCCGAGGACGCAGCGCCGGTGCAGATGCTGCTGGCATGCGGCGGTGTTGAGGCGCTGTGCGCGGCGGCGGCGGCGCTGGTCGAGCAGGACGTGGGGCTGCCGGTGGCCGCGCAGCTGTCGCGCGTGATTACGGCGCTAATATCGCTGTTGATCTCGAAGGCGATGCCGCCCGATATGGCAGCTGCCGACATTGGCGACGTGCTGGCGCAAGCGCGGATAATCTCGGTGCTGGGGCGGCTGTTTGCCAAGTATGGCGAAGCCTGCCAGTCGCCATCGGCGTCGCCCAGCGTGCAGTCGAGCGGCGGCTCCGATGCGCCGGGTCCCGCCGAGCGCATGTACCACGGCGTCTGCGACGTGCTGATGGTGGCGAGCCGGCTGCTGAACGAGCTGGTGCGGCGGCTTGACGCCCTGCAAGATGCGGTGTGCGAGTCAGGGCTGCTGGGCGCGGTGTTCCAGTATGTGGGCCGGTACCCGCGCAAGGCCGTGGTGCTGGTGATCCACGGCGTGCGGCATCTGTCCAAGAATCCGGCCAGCCTGGACGTGCTGGAGCGCGCGGGCATCTTCCCAGTCAGTGTGTCGCTTCTGCGGTCGCCGTCAGCGCAGGCGTACCGCGAGTACGTGATGGCGACGGTGCTGCGCCTGTGCAGCAGCTCGCTGGAGCGGCAGCTCACGATGGCCACGCAGCACCCGTTTCTGGTGTCGGCGGCCATGGAGTGCGCGCAGGCAAAGGAGGCGCCGACACTGTCAAAGTGCGGGCGGCTGCTGATCCTGGGGCTGGCCAGCGGCGGCCCGCAGTGCTGCCGCGTGCTCAAGGACGTGGCGGCGTTTGAGCTGGTGGTCAAGCTGATCTCGCGCGAGCGCTGGTGCGGCATGGCCATCCGGGCGCTGCTCGAGTGGACACGCACTGTGCCCAGTGAGATTGTTCCCACACTGACCGACGGCGCCGCCGCAGCGGGCTGGGGCGAGCTGGCGCGACCCTTGCTGAGCCTGTCGACGAGCTCGACCACCCTGGACATGTACGCAGCCACGTTCTACAGCCTGGTGCGCCTGTACGTACCGGCGTTTCCGCGCGCCTGCATGGGCGCCGGCGAGGCCACCAGCGACTGCATTTGGGTCATGCTGATGGACCGCTACCTCGACTGCAGTGGCCTAAGCGACCGTGACCACCGGGCACTTTATCCGTCTGACGACGGCTACAATGCCAACGCGCGGCCCGAGGTTGTGGCCGCCAACCATATGAATGCAACCACGCGGCTGACGTTCCTCAACCTGCTGCTGGTCCTGCAGCCCCACCTGCGCGTGACATCGGCTGAGATGCGCCGCCGTATTGACCATTACTATGCCGAGATGGTCATGTCGTCCAAACTCGATGCCGCCCTGCCGGTGCGCAAGGCATCGTTGGAACTGTCGCTTGCTCTGGAGCGCGTGTAAAAATTATAGTAGCATCTTTTTTTCCATTGAGAAGCTAAAGTATAAATAGCCGCCTGTTTTGTTGAAGATAGCTTGGGTTTAATCAGTGGCGGTGAATGCCGGGATGCCGGTAACTGCACGGCCCAGCGTTAGCAGGTGGATGTCGGCGGTGCCCTCGTAGGTATTGGTGACTTCCAGGTTGTTCAGGTGTCTGATCACGTGGAACTCGTCAGCTATCCCGTTGCCGCCAAGCACGTCGCGCATGTTGCGGCTGATCTCCAGCGCCTTGACGCACGAGTTGCGCTTGATGAGCGACACCATCTCGACGGCCATTTCGCCCTGGTCGATCAGCCGGCCGACGCGTAGGCACGCCTGCAGGCCCAGCGCAATCTCCGAGTGCGCCAGCGCCAGCTTGGCCTGCACCAATTGGAACCGGGCCAGCGGCACGCCAAATTGCTTGCGGTCGAGCGCATAGTTGCGCGCAATGCCCAGACAGTTTTCCGCCGCGCCCAGCACGCCCCAGGCAATCCCGAAACGCGCCTTGTTCAGGCAGCTGAAGGGCCCTTTGAGACCGGCCACGTTTGGTAGTAGATTCTCTTCGGGAACCTCGACATTGTCCATGAGGATCATGCCAGTGGTGGATGCGCGCAGCGCCATTTTGCCGTCAATCACTGGAGTGCTCAATCCAGACATTTCCCGGTCCAGGATAAACCCACGGATCTTGCCGTCGTCCTTGCACTTTGCCCAGACCACGAACACGTCGGCGATCGGTGAATTGGTGATCCACATTTTCGAGCCCGAGATTCGGTAGCCGCCATCGACCCGAGTCGCCGTGGTCTCCATTCCGGCCGGGTCGCTGCCGTGATCGGGCTCGGTCAATCCAAATGCACCGATCAGCTCGCCAGTAGCCAGCCTGGGCAGGTACTTGTCTTTTTGGGCCGTCGTGCCAAACTCGTTGATCGGGTGCATGACCAGCGACGACTGCACGCTCATCGCCGACCGGTACCCGCTGTCGATGCGCTCAATCTCGCGCGCAATCAGCCCGTAGGCCACGTGCGAGACGCCCGCACACCCGTGCCCGTCGATGGTGGCGCCCAGGAACCCCAGCTCGCCCAGCTCGCGCATAATCTCCACATCAAAATGCTCCTTGCGCGTCGCTTGGATCACCCGCGGGAGCAGCTTTTCCTGCGCGTAGGCGTGCGCCGAGTCGCGCACCATCTTTTCCTCGTCCGTGAGTTGCTGTTCAAGCTGCAGAGCATCTTCCCAGTTGTATTTGGCGTACTTGCTGGCAAATCCGCGCATGAGCAGCGCACCCGGCCGCTGGCGCAGCACCCGTCGGAACACCGAACCACAGATCGACATTGTACTTGATAGTACCTCGTATATTGTGCAAAAAAAAAAAAGAAATATATAGAGCAGCTTGACTTTAGAGATAAAAAAGACAGATGCAAAGGCAGAGAAGAGAAAGTTTGCTCCTGGCAGTTGTAAACCTCCTTTCCCCGACCCAAGTTTCCCACACGTGTCCCCCTGGTCCGAGAAACGGATGTCCGTGTGACCTCACGAGGATCCCGATTGCCTGGTCCGTGTGCTGCTCGACTCACGCAACAGGAATGATATCCATTGGTCGCTAAACGAATCCTTGGTGTCGCCATTGGCCGTGCTCGACTCGGACGCCGGCGTCCCTGGACTCGACTGCACCGGCACGCGTCGCCCAGCCTTTCTAATCAGGCCAACCTTCTCCTGCTGCTCCTCGCTAAACTGCAGGATGCTCGACATGAGCTGTAGTATCTCGTAGCGCTTCGAATCCCCGTATGGTAGCGCCAAAAAGCCCACCACTAGATTGGTGATCACTCGTTTGTCCAGGTTGAACTCGGTGCTCTCTTCGCGCAGTCGCCGCATGCTCTCGTTCAGATGGTCCTTGAGCACTGACACCTCGTGCCGCAGCCGCTCAATCTCTGCCGCCTGCCCTGAAATCTTCTGCTGGCTCTGCTCCGCCGTCGCCCCGCTTAGCTCGACCTTGCGCAGCCGCGCCTCGGCTTGCTCGGCACGCGTTGTGGCGGCGCGCTGTGTGGCCACGCTCTGGCGCAGCTCGTCGCGCAGCCGCTCGACTGCCATGTCAACGTCCGAGTCCTTGGACGCCTGCAGCGTCTCCAGCGCGCTCTGCAGGTTCTGAATTGTCACCAAGTGCACCTCGCGCTCCTCCACCCATTGGCTTTCCGAGTTCAGCGCCTGGTTCAGATCGCTCTGCAGCGCCTCGATCCGCTCCTCCAGCTGCGAGTTCTGTCGGGAATCCGACTCTGCTTGCTCCTCGGCCACGGCTACCCGGCTCTTTAGCTCGCCCAGCTGCCGCTCGTACTTTTCCACCGCCTCTTTGTGCTCGTACCGCTGCCGGCTGGCACTCTCCTGGCTGTCCCAGAGCAACCGCCGCACCTCCTCCAATTCGGCGTGTTGTTTCTGCACATCGACTGCTTGTCGCTCAGCCGAGCTCTCATGCTGCGCCAGTGCCTGCTTCGCCGCGGCGGCCTCCGCCCGCAGTCGCTTGAGCTCGTCTGACTCAGCATTCATTTTGGCCTTTAGTGCATCGCGCATAGTGCCTATCCGCTCCAGCAGCAGATCGTAGTCCTTTCCCAGCTCCTCCCGCGCCTGCGACACTTCACTGAGCTCACTCTTGGAATCGCGGAGCTGCGACTCGAGATCCGCAATGCGCTCGCTGTGCTGCTGGCCCTGGTCCACGTGCGCACTTTTAATCGCGTTTAGCTCCCGCATTGCCTGCTCTAGCCCTGACCGGAGCGGACTCGATATAGATGCAGGAATGTCTGTGGTTTCGCCAAGGTTGCTCAGAACCCGGACTAGCTCGGCCTCGCTGTCGGTAAACGACTTTAGCTTGTTCTCCAGCTCGGCAATGCTCGTCTCAAGCTTCTGCCTCGATTCAAGCTCCTGCGCCGCATCAATCCGCAGCTGGGATACCTCCTGTGACAGCTGGTCAGCCTTGGTGTCACCATCGCTGGCTGATGCAATGGCCAACTCTACGTGGGCTCGAATCGCCTGCAGCAGCGACACGTCCGCAGAAGCATCGGTGGCCACGCCCAACCGCCCCGCCCACTCCTGAGCTTCCCTCTCCCACCGGCTGCCGTCGTTGGCCGTATTGCCCATCTCGGCAATTTGCGCCTCCAATTCGCCAATCCGTTGCCGCGAGTTCTCGCATTCCTCCCGCAGCTTGGACGCCTCGCTATCACTGCCCGACGTGGCACTCTGCTCGTTTGCTATGTCGGAAATCTTGTCCTTTTGCGCGGCTACAGTGGTTTCGAGCTCCTGCGCCTGCGCCTGGAGCTGCGTTTCGCGATCAGTGAGCTTTTCTACCTGCTCGGTGAGCGTGCCATTCTCGGCCGCCAACCGCTTCAAGTGGTCACCGGCCTTGCGCAGCTGCCGCTGGAGCACTTCCACTCGCTTTTGCAGCTCGTCGTTGGTCGGCATTCGTTAATAACACAGCAGCAAGAGTGGAAAAAAATAATGACCGCGTATAGAACGAACGTCTGAACAACCTTTTGGCGGATGCCAAAAAGGGGAGATATCACGTTTTTATTTTGAGCTGACTTGATCCAGTGTGCTTGATCTCGTAGTTTCGGAACTGCGCTTTTTGCTACTTGGCTAGCGGCCGCATTATTGGGAACGCAATGGTCTCGCGGAGATGGGCAACGCCGGCAAGCAAGGCGATTACCCGGTCGACACCCATTCCCCAGCCTGCGGTCGGCGGTAGCCCTGCTTCCAGGGCGTCGCAGAACGCCGCATCGGGCAGCGGCACCTCGTCATCGCCCTGGTCGCGCTCCAGGGCCTGTGCCTGGAACTTGGCTCGCTGCTGGTTCGGGTCGTTAAGCTCCTCGTAGGCGTTGACCAGCTCCTTGCCATTGACAAACAGCTCAATTCGCGCCGCCACAGTCTGCTCGCCGTCAGCGCACTTTGCCAGCGGGCTCATGATGGCCGGGTGCCCATACAAAAACGTAGGTTGCACGCACTGAGGCTCGATGTAGTAGCCGATCAACCGGTCCAGCAGCCGCGGCACCGTGTGCGGCTGGGCCACGGGAATCTGCCGCTGCTCAAGTATCTCCTGTAGTTTGGGCAGCGAGTTCTCGTCTAGATTCTGAGGCAGCTCGGGAACGTTCTCGCGTAGATTCTGCATAACATCAATGCGGCGGAACGCAGGGCCAAAGTCAATCGGCGCCAAACCTGCTTCGTTCTCGGGCACGCTGACCGCCGCCGACCCCGTCAGCTTTTCGGCCATGCTACGCAGCAGGTCTTCGGTCATCTGCATCAGATCTTCCAGCGTCCCATACGCCATGTAGAACTCGCACGTGGTGAACTCGGGGTTGTGGTCAGCGTCGATGCCCTCGTTCCTAAACTGTTTGCCAATCTCGTAGACGCGGTCGACCCCGCCGATCACCAGCTGTTTGAGGTAGAGCTCCGGCGCGACCCGCATAAACAGCGTGGTCTGGTCAAAGGCCATAGCTCTGGTGACGAACGGCCGCGCCGACGCCCCGCCCACGCTGGGCGACAGCACGGGCGTCTCAACCTCGACAAACCGCCGCGAGTCCAAAAACTGGCGAATGTGCTGCAGCACCTGCGCGCGCATCTTCAGCGCCTGCTTGGCCTGGGGGTTCACCAGCAGATCGAGATGGCGGTTTCTGAACCGTTTTTCGGTATCAACCAGCCCCGATCGCAGCGGAATTGGCCGCACGCACGGCGCCAGCAGCTCGGGCAGGTGTGTGGCAAACACGCTGGTTTCGCCCATATTGGTTTTGCCCACAAACCCTGAAAACCGGACGATGTCACCGACCATCAGCATGCGATTCAGCGCCCGAAACTGCGCCGATTCGCCGTTGAAGCGCGCCTGCGAGGCCACAACTTGCACGGTCTGTCCATCTTGCTCGATATCAAAGAAAAAGAGCTTTTTGCTGGCCTCGCGCCGGCTGAGCAGTCTGCCCTGGATCGTGAGCTGCACGTCGGTGAGCTTGGCCCCGCTGTCCATGGCCTGGCCCCAGCGCGAGTGCACGAGCGCATGGTCCACTAGTGGATATCCGGCGGGTGCCGCTGTGTACCGCGGATATGGCTGGATTCCAAGCTCGGCGAAACTCCGCTCACGCTGCTCCTTTATTACCTCATTGCTGGCTTTTGCCAGACCCGAGAGTAGCCGGGACCCGCTGCGGCTGGCAGGGAGCAGCACCGTGCTGCGTACAAGAGACCGAAGGACGATTGCCCGCCGAACTGCCGCCGCCATTCTGCAACAATAATTCACAAGAATTCGCGAGCCAAAAACAGAAAGATCCGATACGCCCGTGATCTGATAGAGCTTTTCCGGCTTGTACTGGATCAAATCCGCAGTTGCGCAAAAATCAGCACAGCTATTTTTACACCGCGTAAATTTAGCCAAAATGCGATAACGCACGGATTCTGACTCCCTCTTCCCGTGTTCACGTGTCTTTTGCGTATATTGTCGCCGAATTTGACAGCTTACATCGCCGTGATGCAGGATTTCCTCAGGGCGCTACACGTGCCGGCCAGGCAAGACCCTGGTCAATCGCCAATTTTAGCTGCGGGATTTCGCAAGCTGCTAAAAATAACCCCGGAAGTAGTTGGGCAGCGCATACGTTATTTTTACACATCGCCCCCAAACGCGGCAAGGTTGAACAAACACGCCCCAAATCATGCTCCAGAATTACATTTGTGGGAACGGGATACGGTCGGACGATTGTTGCGCCGCCCCGAATCTGACTAGCATGCTAATGCAGCCGACGGGCATGCTGCGCCAGCTGACCTTGCCAATATCGGCCGTGCTCCCTGTTTTTGACGGGCAGTATAGACCTCCCCTCCCCGGACCTCGGCGTGGGTATAAAACCGCAGGGCTGCCCTGTTCCCTCGTCCATTTTGCAACAACAAACTGTACTTTTTCTTTTGTAAAACCACCTTCAAGCCCACTCGATCTACACATCATAGAATGAAGACTGCTCGCTGCTTTGCTGCCTTCTGCGTGCTCGCCATCGCTTCGGTGGCTGCTCTGCCCACCAGCCCGACATACCCGACGACTGACCCGGCGTATTCGTCGGAGGCGGACCCGCAGTCCCCTTACGACAAGTGTGTTGCCGAGCACGGCGGCCAGGCGCAGTTCCCGTACCCGGGTCCTGGCGAGTGCCATACCCTGGGGCACTGTGAGTGCATGCCGAACGGATCGATCGGCTGCGTGTGCTAAGCACTAACCGGCACTACTAAATTAAGTGCTACGCCATCCGTCGCAACCCCAGCTAGCTTTTCTGTACAGCTTATTTTTCAGTCTTGCAAAGGCGGCCAAAGCCCCCGGAGCGCAAGTAACTTATTTTTTCCCTCTAGTAACACTATTTCTAAATACAATCTCCAAACATGTTTTTTCTACTGCCAACACAACGTGACCTGCACAACAATTAATAGACAAATTTGAGGAGGAACTCGCAGTATAAAACAATTTACTTGTGCTGGAGAATATCGGTGAAGCCCCCTTTGGTGTCAATGAATGCAACCATGACCAGACGCTTCCCACGGGTTATGGCTACGCCACTGTGGTTCAACTTTCCGTCGTGGATCCACGCGTCGCCGGGCACCTGTCTGACATGCAAGTCAAACTTTTCAAACAGCGTTCCGCCACCGTCAAATTCGCTCGGCTCGTTGAGCAGCAGTGTCAGCGAAGCCAGGCTGCCGTCTGAATGCATCTCGAGCGAGCGCTGGTGGGCTTCATGGTAGCCGACAATAAACAGATCCCGAAATGTCCAATATTTCGAGTCAATCCCAGTGTGCTGCTGGAGGAGCGAAAACAGCGCTTGTTCAAGGCGCTCGGCGACCATGCAGGAAATGTCAAGGCTGCTGACCGGGATGTCGCGCGTCGGAAAGGCGCCGTGGCGCTGGGTGGCCCACCCTTGCTGATCAGTGTATGTCGATACGCTATTAAGAATTGCTTGCCGTTCGGGCGCGGAAAATACCTGGCCAAAGTTTAGCGGCCGCTGGTTCCGCAGCGTTTGGAAGCCAAGGCTCTCTGGAGAAGCACGGTCGGATTGGAGATAGCGCCGGCGCTGGGCATCTAGCTCGCTCTGTTCGGAATGCACTGCTTGGCGCCGTTGGTTGCTGAGTGCCTCAAGCTCGGCCTGCTCGTCGGCCGAAATAGCACCAAATAAGTCGAAATCGTCGGCGTCCGCCATAGTCCCCCCGCGGTTTACTCGACAGAGTCTACCGCTCAGAACGTCCAGGGCCAAGCTGCCCCACCCAGCGCACCAATCAGCGCAGCTTTTAGGATATTGCACGTGATGCTGGCAATAACTCTTCCACAAATGCAGGTCCCGATTTAGGCTCCTTGCTGCAGCGCGTGTGTATCACCCCGGCGAGTCTATTGTGCATAATTTGGCGTATAGTCCCTTGCTTTATTGGGCGAACCGTGCAAGGTAAGCATGCGCTGCTACCACGCTCAGAATTACAAATACTAGCTTTGCTGACTCTCGCTGGCAAGGTTTTTCTTCCTGTAGAACGTCATGGACGATATTCTGCAGACGCTACGGCTGGAGGTGACGCTGGACTGCAGAGAGGGATCGCAGCTCAGCCAGGTGTGGACCTATGTTGAGCAGGGACAGCGGAGCCTGAATAAGCAGAATGGCATTGACGCGGATGTATCTGTTGACGATTCGCTCAAAGGCTACCTGTGGCCGTATATCGTGCGCATGCGCGATATGCAGTTTGTCAGCGGTGACACCACTATATACGATAACACTGGAATTACCGGCGATGGCGACAGCAATCATGGCGACAGCGAAGCGCAGCGATTTCTGGCGCTCGATTATGCAGCCGTCGAGCAACAATATCCAGAATTGGTGATGCGTGCCTCGCAAGCGGCGATAAACAAGGAGCTGTTTGGGCGCGAAGATGGTATTAGCCGGGTAGTAAACTCGGATATAGCAGTCAAGTTCCTGATGACCCTGTCGCGCGCGCGGGAGCACGGCATGTCGCAAAAGCGTTTGACGCAACTGTACAAGGTGGATGCGCGGTCGGCATTCCACTATGTCAAGCTGCTGGACACGAATGGACTGGTGGTGCGATATGCAACATTTGACTTGGGCACGAATACGAATTTGCTGGTGCTGCGGCGGTTCACAACGAAGCGGTCGGAGGCCGAGACGCACCAAGAGCCCGAAGGTGATGATAACCGGGAGACAGTGTCGCTGGTGCGCTCGGGACTACGACAGTGCATCTCGGACACTCTGCAGGCGTCGGAAAATGGATACATGGTGGAGGCAGACCTGTTCGACGCGATAAAGCTAGACCTGCTCAACAGAAAGCACCACAAGTATTTTCACCGCGTGCTCCGGAGTCTCAATAACGCAGGGGTTATCGAAACCGTATTGGTGCAGGTAGCCGACGCGCCGAGCAAGCGGCCAAATGCAGCCGCAGCCAACGGAGATCAACCAGCCGGTGATGTTGCCGAGAGCGCTGGCGGAGCTGATGGCAATGGCGGCAATGATGGCCGCAGCGACAATGATGCCGAGGAGCCTAGCGAGGCAGGCGATAAAGACCGCGGCGACGCAGACGATAACGATAACGGCAACGAGGGCAGCGAAAAGGAGGGCGCCGATGAGAGCGACTATGTTATTTCCAGAACCGGCAAAAAGCGGCGGCGTAGCTTGTTGGAGAAGTACAACCAGAGAGAAAAGGAGCGGCGGTTTAAGCGCTCGGGGTGTCGGCCCGGGTACTCCTATCGGCGGTGCGCGCGTTTTCTCAAGCCGTACGTCGACAAGCGCAAGGTGCGCGGACGAGTGGGGATTCGGTTGCAAACGCAGGCAGACGAAGGCAACTCGTCTGGTGAAGATTTGGATATGAGCTCCAGCGACGAGGAGACTATTGAAATCGACGCGTATAAGGAGAAGGCCGACATCAACAACATACTGAGCAAGCCGCAGGCGCAAATGGGCATGCTGGCAGCGTTGCCCATCGACGTGCAGGTTTTGCGACTGATTGCGCTGTCAGGCTCATACGGAACGGTGAACAGGGCGATTCAGTTTTTGATGCGCGAATCAGATGTGCGTGCCGTGGGCCGCTCTCTGGATCGGCTGGAGAGCACGCCGCTGTACACGCTCAACGGCGACTTTCCTGGCGTGTTTACGACTGCGGCCGAACGTCAGCGAAACCTTGAGCGCAAAGACGAAAAGCTGCTGGTGCGCGTGGATGAATTTTTTGGGCGTGAGCATCGCAAGCGTTACTTTGTCAACCCACTTGCCCAGCCGCTAATCGACGCATTGACTGCAGACTTTACTCGCGCCGAAGTGGGCTCGCAGATGGCATTGGGCGTGGCAAGCGGGTCACACCAAACCGATGCGGCGGTCGAGGAGCCAGCGGCTGTAGCAGGGCCCGCAAATCCGTCAGCCGAAGCAATGGCCACTTCCGAGTTAGAGTCCGATGCCAACTCTGGTCCCGAAGCCGAATCGGACGTCGACGCAGATGCAGAGGACGAAGGCGAGGTGGAGACTTCATCGTCAGTGCCTGCGCTGGACCCGCATCTCACGAGCATATTGAACGCGTGCGATCCAGTTGAAACCCTGTCAGCCGCCGCGCGCGAGCGGCGGGTGCATCTGAGCGTTGTGGTCCGTGAGCATATGGTTCTGCAAATGCTCGCCCACGACAGCGTGCTCGTGTTTAACCAGCCAATGGCGGTGAAGTGCGACAAGCTTTGCAAGACGTATTATGAGCAGAACAAGAACTCGAATGTGCTCACCCCGGAAATGGTGGAGGGCGCGCTGCGGCACCAGCTGGACAAACGGACAATCTATCGGGTAATCGACAATTTGGAGCATCGAGGTCTGGTGCGCACCCAGACGATATCGCAGATGGCAGGCGAGGAGTCGGCTCCAATAAGCAGCGCCAAAACTACCAAGCTGGCCCTGGATCTGGGGGTTGACCCGCAGGGCCCGCTGGTCGAAGCGTTTTTGAACCAGATGCGCGACCGGCGCGCGTACAGCGCGCATACGTACCCGACGAAACCGCGCGCAGTGACTGAGCTAATCCCGATTCGGCGCCAAGACGGCGCCGAGGTGCGCGATCGGCGCATTCCGTGGAAGCGCATGGAGCCAGAGTTTGGGCGTCGTCGGCGCGAGAAACAGGCCTATTCCACTGGGCTGTTGAGCCGAGCAAGGGTAATATTGATCGACTTTAACGCGCGTGAGTGCACAAACCGCGCGTGGTCAGCCGTGTTCAAGCGGCTGCAGCGTCCGCCTCGACGGATTATGCGCGCAGTGGATCTGTACACATACCTGGTCGAGAATATCCCGGAGAACCAGGACGATGTGCAGGTGTTTGCCAACTGTGCGTTCCGAACCAGCTACCTGTTTACTGCGCTGCCGCTGCGGCTGTTTGTGGAGCTCTGCGGCGGCATCGAGGGCTTGTCAGCGCTGTTGCCATATATTCGTGACGGCGACGGCGACAGTGTTGAAGATGACGAGGTGGACATTGATGGTGTTAACGCGCGGCTGGCGGCACCAGTCCGCGCGCTGCCAACGCGTCTGCACGAGCTGCTGCAGGACAGAATCCAAAAGACGCGGCCTCACATCCGGCAGCTGCTGTACGCATTGGAAACGCTGCAGCTGATAAAGCCAATACGCAACGCCAAGGACGCGATGGCGCTGACATCGCCGCCAGCGGCCGAAGACGCATTCTCTCGTGTGCTTATCGACAATCCCAAGTCGCTGCATTACGGATATCAACTGGTGGGCCGCGCGCGTCTGCTGAACCGCGAAGGCTATTTGAAAGCGCAGAGTCTGTTCAGTAGCGAACGTATGGGCACTGTGGATCTGACCACCAACTACCTCAACGACGAGACGTACGACATGTTTGACCCGCTCGAGCGGTTCCGCTACATAAGCAACCTTGAGGTAACCACACGCGACATATGTGCCGATCTGGCCGCTGAGCATCCGCTGTATGGCATCGGCATTCCTTCCCATTGGAAGCGGCCGGTGAAGCTGGTGGGCAGCCAGATGCGCTCGCTGGATCAACATGTGGACGCGGCGGCAGAGACAACGCCGTTGACCGATGTCGAGCGGCTGCGCGAAGCGGCTGCGCAGGCCGGTGTGACCCCTGAGGAAGCGCGGCGCTATTACCAGCATGTGTACGCCAGTATGAGAAAAGCGGCGGCGAAGCGCGTCAACGATCGCGAGCGGCTTACGCGTGTGCGCAAAAAGGTGCGCGAGGCAGCCAACCGGCAGTTCTATGCGATACAGGCCAGCGGTAAGGCGCCAGAAGCTGTGCGCCGCTTGAATTTTTCCGAGGCCGAGTCGCGCCAGATCATTATTTGGAACGTGGTGCTACGGTACCATGCGCAGGAGCATAAGCACATGTTTGCGCTCTCGCGGTTTATGGCGAACATGTTTCCGACGCGCTTCCATGCAAAAAGTCCTGCCGACGCGCTGCGCTGCCATTGGGAACGGATGCGCAAGCAGCCCGAGTCGCGCGCAATGATCGACAAGATGTACGCGGTGTGGAAGTACGTGCTCCGTGACGCCGTGGCTGCGGGTTCCCTGGTCGATGACCCCGATATTGAGCAGTTTGACGCGAAATCGGCGGTGCTGTATTTTGATGGCCTGCTTCAGCGCAAAACTCTGAACGATCTGGTGGTCAAGTACGCGCGCGGCATTGCCGAAGACGCAGAACGTGGGCAGACGCAGGCGCCGGCGGTGTTTGGCCGTACGTCAACGAGAAATAACCCAGCACGCAGAAAAGTCAAACGTACGCACAAACAGCCCACAGGCCGGCTGCCGGCCACAATGCGCGGTCAAGAGCATCGGTATGCGATCGAGGAATTGCACCCGCGGGCGCGCGACGTGACGCACTGCGAGTTTGCCGAGGACACGTATCGCGACAGCCTGGTGTCGCACAAGCGCCGCGATCACGCTTACTCGACGGTGTTGACCACGCATCGTGCGTACGGTGCATCGGTCGACTACAGCTGCCCAATTACTACGATGCTTGCCAACGAAGCGGATGGCCCGGCCAGCGAGGTGCTTCGGGAGTCGCCGCTGCCGTTCTATGTGGAGCCTATAGGCCGTGTGTCCACGCTAGCACGCACGCTAAATGCTCCGGCGCTGGCCGAGCGACTTGCGCGTCTGGTGGATGGCGCAAACATTGAGGATCAGGCGCAGTGCCTTGGCGAGGGCGGGTATAGTGT
The DNA here is from genome assembly GCA_027575275.1 of Coemansia sp. RSA 2711. NCBI lineage: Eukaryota > Fungi > Kickxellomycota > Kickxellomycetes > Kickxellales > Kickxellaceae > Coemansia > Coemansia sp. RSA 2711. Next base: position 22,618 of record JANBPA010000143.1, read on the forward strand.
GGGACAGCGGTATGCCGAGTCCGTGTGTATGCAGGCACAGGTGCTGAATCTGACGTTGACGCCAGAGCGCGAGTACAACGTGGATGAGGGCTCGCAGCTGTTGGCGCAGAACAAGGACGCGGCGACGCGGGCGTGCAATTCACTGACCCGGATCTTGGCGATTTCGCGGCTGCGGCCGATGGCGGCGTCTGTCGGGCTGGATTCATCGCAGAAGCAGACCTCAACCGTGGTGGTGCACGAGACCACAGGCGCGACACGCACAAATGTGCGCGAGGCGGGAGCAGGCTTGGGCGTTGTTGGCGAGGAGGCTGGTTATTCTGGCAGATCTGATGATACCGCTACGAAGAATGGCACTGCAGAGAACGGCGCTGCTGTGCAGCGGACCGATGCGCCGGAAGAGCGCATGGTGCCTGGACGCGGATATGCGGCCAGCGAGCGGCTGTACACTGCAATATCCACCACGCTGCCTGACGAGCTCTGGGACACCGATCTGTCTTCAACCGTAACATCGTTGGACCGGCACCTAAATGCAGTCGAGCTCCGCTACGCGTGCAGCCTTCTGGCATCGGGCAAGCTGTGGGTGCGGCCGCAGTACACGCAGCTGCGCGATCACCAGCTGCACGCCATGTCGGGGTTCAAGCGGTTTGAGGTTCAGGACGCCATTGAATTTGGCCTCAATGTGGTGGCTATCCAGCCGCCCGACGCACCCATGGAGCTTGACAAGGAGCTTCCGGCGCCTAGCGAGCTGGTCGACCGCATAGTCCTGGGCACCGTCGATGCGGTGGGCCCGCTGGGCGCGTCGGAGCTCGAGCTGTCTGCGCTGTACCAGAAGCTGGCCGGCACCAGTGCCGCCCAGGGGGTGTTTTCCACGCTGCCTGTGGACGCTCGCTCTGCGCTGTTTTCAGCGCAGCAGGTGCTGCAATCACTGTGCCGGCTGGCGGCCCTGCGGCGAGTGTTTGTGGTAGGAAGCGGCGATTGCCGGTACGTGTCGGCCACGGTGTACCACAAGCATTGGGCCGTAAGCTTGAATGGCGTTGAGCGTGCGCCGCGTCTGGGACTTAACACCTCGGGGTCGGTCAATGTGGCGGTGACCGGAGGCATGCTGGCGTCGGTGCTGGGCCGGGTGTTCGACAACCCGGGCATCTCCCAGGCCGCGCTGATCAGGCGCTACTTTGCCCCGTTTGTGAGCAAGTTCGAAGTGCTGCAGTATCTGGACATGCTTGTGGAGCTGGGCGTTGTGCGCGCAGAGTCGGTGGACGAGGACGTCGATGCATGCGTGCCGCGCCGAGCGACGTACTACCATCTGACGCCAGAGTTCTACGACCGGCTGCCGCAAGTGGCATCAGCAATGGCTACGGCACCAAACTTTTAACTTTAATTTTGTGCTATTTGAAAGAATGAAAAGAAAGCTCAGCCGCTGTTTACTGATTCAAGCCTGCTTTGTATGAGCAAAGTCCTTTGCAACCTGCACCGCCTCGTCGACCCGGGCGACCTCGGTGCCGCTGCCCTGGGCCGACTCGCCCTTGCCGCCGCACTTGCCGCCGACCACCTGGCTGACGGCCTCGGCCCACTCGTTGGCCTTGAGCTGGCCACGCGCCAGCACCTGCTTGCCCACAACACACTGGTGGGCCACCTTGGCGCCGCTCTCGTCGACGGCAATAAAGTAGGCGGCCTTGGTCTTCAGGTCCTTGATGTACTTTGCCACCTGCACCATGGCCTTGCCCGACACCGCGAGCTTGAACACAAACACCTCCTGGTCGGGGTTCTGCTCAACCGCCTGCTGCACCTGCTCGGTCGCCTGCTTGAGTGCCTGCGCCTTGGCTGCCTTGTCGGCCTCGATGAACGCCTTGCGGACGGACTCGAACTCCTGGCGCAGCACGTGCTTGTCGTACACGCCGATCACCGCCTGGTCGAGCTCGATCGCCAGCCGCTTGATCTCGGCGTCCAGCTGGGCGCCCTGCTGAGAATGCAGGGACTTTACCTCGGCAGCCAGCGACCGCTGCAGCAGCTGCGCCTTTAGTGCCTCTTCGCCAGTGACCGCGGCAATTCGGCGGATGCCTTTGGCCGTGCTGGTCTCCTCGATAATCACAAACTGCTTCATGTCGGCAGTGCCAGCCACGTGCGTGCCGCCGCAGAACTCGATCGAGTAGTTGGCCCAGCGCGCATCCTGCGGCACCTTCAGCACCTCTTCAATGTCGGCGCCAATCGATACCACGCGCACGGGGTCCGGATACACCTCGCCAAACACCGCGCGCAGGCCGGCGATCTGGCGGGCGTCGGCCAGTGGCACCTCCTTGGCGAACACACGCAGGTTCTCGTCGATGGCCTTGTTGCACAGCGCGTCAATGTCGCGCACCTCTTCGGGGCGAATGGCCTTGCTGTACGAAAAGTCGAAGCGCAGACGATCCGGCGCCACCAGCGAGCCGCGCTGGTCGATCTCTTCGCTTTGCAGCACCTTGCGCAGAGCAAAGTTCAGCACGTGTGTGGCCGAATGGTTGTTGCGGATCGGTAGCCGGCGCAGCACGTCGTACTGCGCTTCAACGGCGTCGCCAATTTTGAGCGAGCCGTACTTCAAGAAGCCCGTGTGCAACACAAAGCCGCCGTACACTTGCACGTTCTCGACAGTAAACTCGGAGTTTCCGTCCAGCGACACCAGCGACCCAGTGTCGTACTCCTGGCCGCCTTGCTCGGCATAAAAGTTTGTGCGGTCTAGCAGCACGCCAACCACCGGTACGTCGTCGGGGTTAGACGCAATCGAGCGCACCTCCTCGTCGACAAACTTATCGCCAGTGAACACGGCTAGCACACGAGCCTCGACGGTGCGCGCATTGTACTTGGGCTCGTCGTCGGTCTTGGGCACCTGCTGCTTGTTCAGGTGTGCAATGGCGTGCACGTCCAGCACGACATTGTCTGCGCCCAGCGCGCTGCCCTTCTTCTTCCGCGACAACTCGCGAGCGCGCTCCTGCTCGCGGTTGAACTCGTCCTCGTCAACGCTGAGACCAGCCTCCTCGGCCATGATACGTGTCAAATCGACCGGGAACCCAAACGTGTCGTATAGCCGCCACACGCTGGCGCCGGGGATCACCGTGCTGCCTGCGGGCATCTTGGCGACGGTCTGCTCAAACAGCCGCTCGCCGCGGTCCAGCGTGCGCGCAAAGCTGACCTCCTCTTCGCACAGGATCTCCTTGATCAGGTCGGTGTTCTTGCGGATCTCCGGGAACATGTCGCCCATCTGCTCGACGACTGTGTCCACCAGCTGGGCAAAGAAGCTGCCCAGCTCCACCGAGAACTTGCGCCGGGCGTAGCGGGCGCCGCGGCGCAGGATGCGGCGCAGCACGTAGCCGCGGCCCTCGTTAGACGGTACGCCGGCATCGGCAATCGCAAACGTCAGCGTGCGAATGTGGTCAGCGATCACACGGTACGCCATGTCGACGCCGTCAGTGTCGGCAGCGCCCACGTTGCCCGTGTACGTCCGCGCGCCGGTCAGCTCCTGAATCCGGGCAAACAGCGGCATGAACACATCCGTATCGTAGTTGGACCGCTTGTCCTGCAGCACCGACACCAGCCGCTCCAGCCCCAGCCCCGTATCAATGTGCTGGTGCGGCAGCGGCCGCAGCTTGCCGTCGGCCTCGCGGTTGAACTCCATGAACACCAGATTCCAGATCTCCAGCACGTCCGGGTCGTCCATGTTCACCAGTGCCGCCGCATCGCGCCCGCCGATGCGATCGTAATGGATCTCGCTGCACGGGCCGCACGGTCCCACGTCGCCCATCTCCCAAAAGTTCTCCTTGGACCCAAACGGCAGCACGCGCTCCTCAGGCAGGCCAATGTCCAGCCAATACTGCTTGGCGGCAGTGTCAACCGGCAGGCCGTCCTTTTCGTTGCCGCCAAAGTACGTCACGTACAGCCGGTCCGGGTTCAGCCCGTACACCTGCGTGAGCAGCTTCCAGCTGAACGCAATCGCCTCCTTCTTGAAATAGTCGCCGAACGACCAGTTGCCCAGCATCTCAAAGAACGTGTGGTGGTACACATCTTTGCCCACGTCATCGAGGTCATTGTGCTTGCCGCCTATGGGTCAAATAGACAAGTTGTCCTGATGAGTCAACATTATATCCCCCGATTGTATGCGTCATCTACATAGCGTGTGAATGCTGCAATAAAATGCTTACCAGCTCTGATGCACTTTTGGCTGTTGCATGCGCGCGTCAGCTTGGCAAAGTCCGACGCCGGATCGACCGTGCCCTGGAATATCGGCTTGTACTGGTTCATTCCGGCGTTGGCAAACAGCAGCGTCGGGTCGTCGTGCGGCACCGTCGACGACGACGGCACGAACGTGTGCCCCTCGGCCTGGAAGAACTCGATGAACGTGTCACGAACCTTCTTTGCAGTCCACATCTTGTCGAAAAGGCTAGAGTCGATAAGAAGAATAAAAGAGTACTGAATTTGGTAAAGAAAAGAAAAGAAGCGAGCTTGCCCGATCGCAGTCGCTGGTGGGGTGGAAAAAACTAGACAGGAACGTTGCCAGGTTGCTGGCCAATCAGTAATGATCTGATCTTCGGAATGTTTATTTCGAGTGGACAACACGCGCACCTGACTGATCAGATTGTCTGATTGGCACTCTACTCCATAATCTGCTTGGTGCGCTTCCATGCCGGTTTCTTCTTTGGTCAAATTTACTTTTCTATTTTTTTTTATAATTGCGCGTTTCGTGCTTTGTCCGTTTGCGCTATCCGGAGAGGGTGTTGCATTCCGTCTACGAAAGAAAAATTATGCCGCGGAAGCAGGGACCAGGAACCAGAAGCCGCCCGCGCACAGCCCGGCGGGTATCTGAGCTCGAGCGCGACGTGTCGGCGCTCAGCGTTGACGCTAAAGACGAGCAGGTGGATGCTGAAGATGGCGAGCGCATGCAGACGCGGCAAGACACGCGTCCGGAGCGCAAACAGGCGCTGCAGCGGCTTATGGCGGCGATCCGCGAGGGCGACTTTGACGACGATCTAAACGCCGACGACAGCGCGCCCATGACGCGGGCCCGCGAGAGGCGCGGTAAGCTGCGCCGGCGGCGCGAAGCGCTTGCAGAGAGGGCAAACGACAGCGACAGCGATTATGTGCAGAAAATGGACGAGGAAGAAGACGAAGCCGAGGCAGAGGACGAGGATGTCGAGGATGAGCTGCCGGAATCTGCATCGAACGAAAACGACGAGCAGCTGGTGAAGACCGAGAAGCGGCTGATTTTAAAGTTTAAAACTGCTCGCCGGAGCTCGGACTCGGCAGACGCCAGCGAGGAAGGGCCGAAGCTGGAAGACGTCGACTGGTCCGAGTTTGATCTGGAGACGATCAACGAGATCCTGGCGCGGCGGGAGGCGCTGCGCAAGAAACGCCGGCAGCAGGAGCTGCGCAAGCTAGGCGTCAGCGATGACGGCGAGGTGACGACAGCCAAGCTGAAAAAGTCTAGTTTGGCGCCGCCGCCGCTGCAGCTGGACAAGGTGCAGCGGGAGCAGCCGCTGGTCGAGGAGGACGATGAGGAAGGCGCGATCGCGGAGGACACCGGCCGGCAGGCGTATGAGGCCATGGATGTTGACGCCGAAGAGCCCGAGTTTAGCGATCTGTTTGAGGACGTCAACGAGGTGGTTCCGCAAACTCCCGGCACCTCGCTGCACCTGCCACCGCGGGCATCGGCAATGAGCGAGGAGCTGCTGGCGGCAGATCACCTTGGTCTGCGGCACGGACGGCCGCACCCGGCACTCATCCGCAACATGGCCGACATGCAGCCCGACAAGGACATGCGCATCGTGTTACAGTACGAGCTGCGCAGCGAGGAGACGCTGCTCAAGGACCTGCGCGCCGAGATTGCCGACAAGCTGCTGAAACTGCAAGCAGAAGAGAAGCTGCTGCGGATGGTCGTCAAGCGCGACTTTGAGCTGCCCGAGGAGAGCGCCGAGGAGCCGGACAGGTTTGCGTTTGAACCCGAGGTCGAGGAGCCCGCGGCGATGCCGATGGAAGAGGAGGGGGAGGATGCGGGCAGCGAGTCGGACGGCTCGCTGAGCGGCATGTCGTCGAGCTCGAGCGACGACGATGCGCAGAACGACGAGCTGACGCGAGGCGCCTTGAGCCAGATGCTGCGCACATATCTGCCGAGCGGCGAGATGGACGGGTTGGGACCCGATTCGTGAACATATTCATTTCCCATTGTTTTTCTCTTCTTACTCGACAATATGCAAACCCCACCTTCCAACTTTGCAACCCACTAAAAAAGACTGTCCAAAGTGTGGAGCATACATGTATAATAGCAGATAACGAAGAGAGTAAAAAAATATTCGAGTTTGTTTTTTTAGTCCTTCTTGAACCCTGGCTGCTGGTGCAGCGGAATGTTGGCGATTGTATCGGGCGCATAACGCTTGCCATTGTATACGCTCTGGCCGGGAACCCACCCGGGCACGTCCTTCATGATCACGCGCTCGCGCTCGACGGCCGCGCACCGACGACGGTACTCGTCGCGGTCAGCCTCGGCGATCAGCAGCGGGGTGACGTGGATGCGCGACCACATTTTCTCACGCTCCAGCTCGCGGCGCTCGTCCAGCCCCAAGTACAAGCGGTACCAGCCGTACGCCATGATGCCGCCGCAGATGGCAAACATGGCGATGCCGCCGGGCCCGCGCTGGGGCAGCCGCCGTTCGTAGCGAATTGCCTGGAACCCGCCCTTGGGCGGCATATCCTGGCCTGCGGGAATCGCACCGTTCTCCATTTTTCTAGATTCAGCGTCTATTGCGCACGTTCGGCTAGGAAGGAGTAAATGCAAGGAATAGAGAACGTGCGTTGAAATGAAGAAGCTTGAATTTGGAGATTTGGCGCCAGTGTAAAAGTGAGTTCTCTTTTATCTGCTGGCGATTGTCTGATCCGGAGATCAGTGATTAGAACTGTGGGCCAGACCGAGCATGTTCGCGCTATGGCGATCAAGTCGTGCAGCTTTGCCAGCACGACGGCGTCTTAAAATGCACCCCAATACCTGTTTTGGCTTGCATAG
>JANBPA010000144.1:0-10997 GCA_027575275.1 Coemansia sp. RSA 2711
TCGATCAACACGTAAATGAAGCTGCTTCTGAGCCTTCCTGCATTTGCGCTCATGTACACTTTGTAATTCTGAATTAACAGCACTCTAGCTATAGTCAAATTGAAGACGGCCGGCATGTCGACTGCAGAGGTGGTAGCGCAGCTGCGCGGACTGCGGGCGAGCTGCGCCCAGGGCATGGCGTGGAGCTCTGCGCTGATATGGGGCGAGAAAACGCTGCTGCTGTCTGGCGATATCGAGGACATGCTTTGGCTGGTCGATGCACTGGTAACCAACGGACAGTATCGGCAGGCTGAGGAGCTGCTAGTCAGTCATAGATACGCTGCCTCAGTACGCGCCAGCAGCAAAGGCCGGTACTTGGCTTCGGTGGTTGCGATGCGCCTTGGCCGAGCTGAAGACGCGCTAGAGCTGCTTAGCATTGACGACGGTCAGATGAGTGGCACAGGCAATGAAGCTAGAGGCGGTGGATTGCCCGGCATGGACATACCGCTAACCCCGACCACCAAGCGGCCTGGCGGTGGCAGCGGACCAGCGGCTCTGCCGCTGCTAAGTTCAGCCGCAGACGACTCATGCGATAGCAGCACACACACACAAAGTAGCAGCTCTGTGACAGGTGCAGACAGTCAGGGACCGCCGCTGAATCCCCGCGCATGGATGTTGTACATGCAAGGCGCAGCAGTAGTACAGCTCAGCAATGTCGGGGCCAGCGAAGCGACACCCAGCATCAAGCAGCTACGAGCACAGCACAGCCACAGCGAAGCCCGCCCCTTTAGCTCGTTCAATCCGACAGAAGCTGGTGGCCAATCAGCTGTACGTGGGCACGACGCAGGGCTAGCTGCGCGGCTAGGCGGCATGGACGCATTGGTTGCCCGTATCTGGACTGCTGCAGCGCGCGCAGACGCACGGTGCTGGGAGGCATGGTCGGGCTTGCGCGACTACGGGTTGCTGACTAGCAACGAAGAAACCGAGCTTATTGGCAGCATCGATTGGACACTGGCCTGTGGTGGATCCGCAACGGCAGGCCGATTTTTCCGAGACTACTGCCTGGCTACGCAGACGTCACACGCGACTGGCGACGCAGCGATCGAGGCCACGCGCAAGCTGCTTACAGCATATCCGCAGCTGATCCATGATCCTGCCCTGCGCACAATTCAGGCAGCGCGGCTGCTGTCGCTGGGCCGGGCGCGCGAGTGTTTAGAGTATACAGCCAGCGTGCTAGAACGCCGGCGTGTGCCGGATTCGAGTGCGACTGCAATTCATATAACCGCGCTGACCATGCTACATGCCAAAGACGCGCTGTTTCGAATTGCTCACGAGCTGGCAGAGGAGTTTGGGCTGTCAGCGATAAAGCGCGCAGAGATCGAGCCCAGCGACACAACGGCATTGGTAGATGGAGCTGCGGGCCGGTTAGCGGGGGGATCGATGTCAACACCACGCGGATCGGCGATTGGTGCGGCGGTCGCTGGCACGGCCAGGCTGCGCACTGGTGCGCGCGGATTGATGGTGCCCGAGACACCGTCTAAAACGGCTCCTGGATCGACGTTTGGTAATAACCAGATGGCAGGTAGCACACACCGGCAAGGCGCAGCGCACGCAATTGCGCGTTCGGTAGTTCAGACAGCGTCGGCAGCAGCCACAGCAGTGTGGCGTGGCCTGTGGGGGCTGCCGACATGGACGCACCCTGGCCCGCCAGTGCTGGCAACATATCCCAGCGCCCTGGGCCCCGCACAGTCGCCGTTCGTCAGCGCTGATGTGGCTACATCAACCTTAAGCACGTATACGACATCCAACGCGCAAGCGACGGGTGCACTAACGCAATACGAGTTTGTCGGCGCATCGCTGGCATGGTACGCAATCGGCAGCTACTACCTGGTCAGCGTTGCCGTGATGGCGGCGCCAAACATTGCGCAGCGCGAGTGGGCGCAAACTAGTGGGCTAATGGGTAGCGGGAATTTGCAGCAGCGACGCAGTCAGCCCTTGGCACCCGAGGCCGAACACGCGCTCGCCGAGGCACGGAGGTGGCTGGCCAAGGCCACGTTGGCGGCACCGCGCAGCGTAGCCGCGTGGGTTGCGTTTGCGCATACTTTTGTGGTGGCCGGCGAATGGGAGTCGGCTACGCGCGCGCTACACACAGCAGTCGGCTTGTGTGGCTGTGAGGGCGTGGTCCATGGCGGTGGCCGCGACAACAAGGACGCACAGCAGACGCCCAGCAAGCCCGGTGCCGCGGTTGAGAGTCGGGATCTTTTAGCCACCGGCGCGCGTTCGGCCGAGCGCGGAGCCGAGCGCGGCAGTCGGCTGGCACACGTGCCGCTGGCCAGCCTGGGCAGCGTGTATCTGCAGATGGGCGACCTGGGCATGGCCGAGTCGTGCTTGGACGCCAGCGCGCGTTGCCTGAGCGGCTTTAGGCTGCGCGCATGGCTGGCGGCCTGGCGACCCCATTTGGACGCCGTCAAAAACGATTGCATCTTGGCATGGGCTTCAGGCAAGCACCCGATCGACGACCCTGTGTGCTTGGCATCCTTGTCCGACCCGCAGCTGCTGAACGACGCCGGTGTGCTGTTCTACAGTTTGGGCGAACTGTCCATGGCGCGGTCGCTGTTTGCGTTGGCTTTACAGTCCTTGTCGGCCAACAACTGCCGACAGCATGCGCTCTACGCGGCCTTTAACCCATCAACGCCGCACAGCCGGGGCGCCGGACCCGAAATTCAGGCGCTAACCGCGTTGGTCACAGCTAACCTTGGCAACACGCTACGCCGACAGGGCGATTGCACTGCAGCGCTGGTATGTTTGCAGCAGGCGGCTGAACAAGCGCCGCTGGATATAGACATTGCACTATCAAAGGCGTTCACGCTGCACAGCCGCGCCGTGGCCAGCTACCCGGATCCGGAGTGGTCAGGGGACTTGGATGCTGCGATTGACGCATACCATCGCGTGCTGACCGACCGCGTCGGCGATCCGGCAGCCACAGACCTGCTGACATTGGCGCTGGAGCTGTCGGCGTTTGGGATGGACGATCCGCTTGGTTTGGGTAATCAGCAGGAGGACGACGAAGATGGTTTGTATGCGCTGCGCAGCCTAGACGATATTGGTCTGCTCAGTCTCGATCCGCCGTTGTCAGAACAGGAAGAGATTGAGTCGCAGCCTGCTACCGATATAGCCGATTCGACCGACGAGGACAGCGACGAGGCTATGGACATTGAGGATAGTGATTAGTTGAAGAGGTGCTATAAAAAGAGAGGGAAGCTATTTCAAATCGACCATGCATCGTCGGCGCCCACGCCGATTGCCTGATCCATGTCGATAAACGGCTCTGCGATGGATTTTATCATGGCCTCGCCGCATAGCACACATTCGCCGGCCACCAACGAGTCTAGCTGTTGTTTGGCCCGTCGCTGCTGCTGCTCCAGCTGCTCGTCGCTGTCGCCCGGCTTTTCGCTCTTTTTGTTCATCAGCGGTGTCAGCCGAAGCTGCCGCCGCTGCTTGGCAATTTCAACAAGCTGAGCCTGCAGCTCTTGGATCCGCCGCCGCTGCACTCGATTGCACGAGCCGACTACCCGATGCGTCAGGCAGTCGCTGTGGAACGAATGCTGGCACGGAAACACATAGAACTGCCGCATCCATAGCGGCTGGCTGCACGCCTGGCATGTCTCTTCTGTGCTCAAAATCGCGAACCGGTTCTTCAGGCTGCTCATGTCGCGCTGCATTGCCTCGGCTGTCCGTGTGGCCTCGTCCATCTCGCCGCGCAGGTCCTGGATCTGCATCTCATAATCCTCGAGTGCCACGCAGATGTCGTCCTTAAAGTCGTCGACGCGGGTGAAATCGGGAAAGAACGGCAGAATGTCTTCAACGCCCAGCCGGTGGGATCGCCGCACCAGCTCCATCACTTCCGAAGCCGGCTCCTTGCTCTGGATCATGTGCTGGGCAATCTTGAGCCACAGCCGCTTGCACAGCTTGTCGTCGTCGGGCCGCTCCGCGTGAATCTGCGCTAGTTCAATATCGCCCTGCTTGATTGCCAGCTCCACTGCGTCTTCGTACAGCTTCAGCAAGCTGTACAAGTGCACACAGCTTTGGATGCGCCCGTACCGCTTGCACATGCGCAAAGCATAGTCGGGGTCGTAGAGCATGTCCTTGCCGTAGGTGGTCAGGAATGACATGAGTTCGGACTCGTCGTTGGATGTCGAGTCCTTCACGAGCAGCGTCAGATAGTAGTTGTACACCACCGGATCACGGCACAGTTGCTTCTGGATGCAGAACCGCAGGTAGCGAATAGACTGGTTGACGCCGCTGAATGCGTCGTGACCGTACCGCATAAACGCCGGTATCAGCTTGTTGGGCGTCAGGTTTGGCTGCCGCATCAGGATGTCTACCAGCGCCACTGGTTCGGCACCCATCAGCGCGGGCGAGTACTTGTAGAACATATCTGGCGTGCCATAGTGGCCCAGCACCTCAATCGCCCGGATGTGCTCCTCCTTCTCCATCCAATACTCAACAATGCGCTCGTAATCACCACGCAGCGACGCATAAAACAGCCAGAAATCCCGTCGCCCGTGGCTCTCGGCAAGCTGATACGCGGTATCTGGATCCACCGCCGACTTGCGCTCCTCGACCAGCGCATACAGCTCCTTTTGCATCTCCGCGCGCTCCTGCTTATACGCGGCAGTGGCGCTCGGCACGCCTTCGCTGGAACTGCGCGCACCCGACGAACTCGACGAAGCAGCCTCTGCATTGTCCATTGCGCTTATCTGCGTCGCTGACGATGCGGCCGTGGCGCCAATTGAGGTTATCTTTGCGTCGATGTCGCCAATTATGCTCAAATACAGCTCGATCAGCCACATTACCAGCAGCGTTATCTGTGTCAGGTCATTCTTGCGCAACGTGCTCAGTTTCGACAGCAAATAGGTCCGAAGAACCCGGTTGTCCTTGATATCCATAAGCCGCAGCACCACTTCCTCGAATCCTACGGACGTGCGTGCAAAGCACTCTGCCGAGTGGGCATAGTCTTTGGCTGCAAACAAGTGCTCGGCCTGGGCACGCAGCACGGTATCGCGCTGGATGTCGTTGTAGCAGCGCTCCAAGGCCGCGTCAAATTGGTGCCGTGCCAAGTATATGCTCCACACATCACGGTCCTCGTCGGTGACTACCAGCTCATAAATCTTGCTCGGCGAATGTAGCCAGCAGGTGCGCTTGGACTCGTCGACCGTCAGGCCCTGCAGCAACTCGCCGGAGTTGCCGGGCGCAATGGCCTGCTCAAATGCAAGCTTGTTGTTCAGCATGTTTAGTGCGCAAATGCGGTCCGAGTACTGGAGCAGAATATGAAACTCCGTCATGGACAACGCAGACGGCTGCTCTATGACGCTTGTATCGTCATCTGATGCCAATGCCGTCGGATAAGGAATTAGCGCCGCGTTTTCAACCACGCTGTCGCCGGTCTCCTGGGCGCCAAAGGACAGCTTGCCAAAGAACACGCCCATTGACGTCAGCCAAGCAAAATCGGTGGCAATTGCCTGTACCCGGGCGCCAGACTGCGTCTCTCGATGGTGGATAGTCAGCGAGCCAGTTCCGGGCATCCCAGGAATCTCCTGAAAGTTTGGGTTGGCCAGCCCAGCGTGCATCATGGCTTCGAACGCTGCTGACTTGTCTCCCGACTGCAGCTCCAGATCTGCAGCGCCTATTACCTGGTACATGCGCGTTCCGGTCGCAATGAGTACCAAATGCTGCTTTCTCCGGGCCGGGAACGCCTCCATGGCAATCCCGGTCACTCGCTCGCGCACTGGCAGCTCAGCTATGCACTTTACCGGAATATCGCTGCGCTTGGCCTTGGCATCGTTGCCTGGCCGTAGCTCGGTTTCGTACACCTTGCCGTCGTGAGTTCCCAGTAAGATTGTGCGCGTGGACGAAGTTGCTGTCGACCATGCCATGCCATTCCACGCAACCGCCGTGATCTCCATGTTCTTGAACTTGCTCAGCGGTTTTGCCTGCTCCCAGCCCTCGTAAAAGTAGAAGCTTTCGCCCTGCGGCGTCGATAGCAACAGATGGCGGCCGGTGGGGTCCAAAAACGCATTGCAGGCCCGCAGGCTGGTCGGATTAACCGGCACGCTGGCTTCGATGATGCTGTGAGCCTCTTGCAGCTTTATGCGCAGAATCCGGGCGCCCTCGATGACGAGGACCAGCACGTCGTTAGATACCGCCAGCGATATAATCTGGTTGGGCACTTGGAACTGCACTGTGTCGAGCGAGAATATCGGCGCGTCTTCAGCTTCGAGCGTAGTTGCAACGTACCCGTCTGCCGCTAGCCCATTTATGTTCAATGCGAGTCCATCTTGCGGCCGATCCAAATTTCCGTTCGTCGTCGGCGGTGACACACTGCTGCTGCCCCGTTGCTGCTGCTGTTGCTGAAGCGTTGACTCGTACTCGGCATAGTCATCGAACAACGACATCTTACAAAGCGAATTACAAAAGTGAGAGTGACGAAAGCTCCACTTTGGCAACAACCCACAGGCTTTGAACCCCGCCATTGGCTGGCAGCCACATTCTGTAATCCGTGTTGATTACAACTGTGGCTGCTAATTAATCGGTGGTTACAAATTCGCTGATACGGCAGCGGCTCCAGCGCGCGTATTGATGCACCATCCAGAATCCGGTAGAGATTCTGGCAAAGGTATAGTTGGTCTGCAATTGTATGCGCAATTATTACACTCTGACTAGTTTCACATACATATAACATGAAATAGCGCATAAAATCAAACAAAACAATGTAACCCCAAAGCAATGGTAATATTTTTGCAACCGTCTCTAGTTTAAAAAAAACAGCAGCCCAAATTATCTGGTCATATATCTTTGTTCGGGATAACTAAAAAGCTACAACTTTGTATGTCTCAGTAGTATGCCAAATAAATCCGAATATCTGCTCACGCCCTCAAATCTGTCTGCGAGCGAAACGAGTAACGACCATGCATTTTCAATGTCTAGTTTTTATTAGCCAATCGACGTGGTTATCAGCCAAGAAAATGACCAAATAAATAACAGAATGTAACTACTAACTAGCAATGCATCTCTAACGTCCAGCTGTGTCACCAGGACAAATTTAAGGCTGTTGCAAAGCGCGACGCATCTGGCCACCATGGGAGCGCATAGTCGCGGCGCCCACACCCTCGTCAACTTCTACGGACAGATATGGCGCCTCCTGAATACCCACGTTGGTTTCGTCAGCCTGCTCGACAAATTTCTGGCGCTTCGCAGCGCGCGCAAGTCGCCGTGGCCGCCGGTTAGCGGCCGCCGACGCGCCCATCGCGCGCTCCCGATACCCACCGTCAACCATTGCCCATGCGGGCACCTCAATGCCAAACGCGCCAGCACCGGGTCCCTTTACAAGCCCGATCACGCGGTCCAGTAAGGCAGATGCAATCGGCGGCAGCACCAAATATGCCACGCCTGCGCTCACGTCGATGCTGCGCACCAATACGTGGGTGGTGAACGTGGTGGAACGCAGATTCGGATGGCCGTACACGACATGCGGTATCGACAGATCTTTGGCCTGCGAGCGCAGCAGAATGCGCGCGCCCTGTTCGCTGAGCTCGGCGGCTGCCTGGTCGCCGAGCCCGCTGTCGTTTCGCAAGCCGCGAATCTCGGCATCCGACCACTCGTGCGCGCTGGCGCCCGGCGCACGCGCCACACAGACCAGTCCAGCTAGCGTTCCGTTGAGCGCCCGCGGTAGCTGTGACGCCGCTACGTCCTCGTCGCCCAGCCACACAATCAGATCGGATAGTGGCACTGCTAGCGGCCGGCGCGCAGCCAATGCCACGTGCGACGCCCAAACCGGTCTCTCGATGTGCTGCATCCCGCCTATGCCACTTACGCTCGTCGATTCGGCCTGGTACAGATGCGAGAGCAGTGCCAACGTACGCAGCTCAGGTGCTGCCAGCCGCTGTCCGCGTCCAGCAGCCAAGTCGCCGCCCACCGCAGACACCAGAGTTACCTGCGGGTCACAGCTTTCAAGCGCATCAAAGTCTAGCAGCGGCTGACCGTCGCCCTGCATGTCATGAATCTGCACGTAGTGTGTCGGGCGCACGTGCTCGCACAATGTATAGAGCAGGTCCAGGCCGAGACCGCGCACCCAGCCCTGCGTGTTGACCACCAGAGGCACAACACGGTCGCCGGCCGGATACTCGTGGTACGCGCGCGCCAGCTGCGCCACGCCTGCTGCATACCTATCAGGATCGTTCTTGGGTGTCACGGCACCTAGGTACACGGCATGGTACGGCTCGCGCTGGCCCACGTGCGCGAATGGCGGGCCACAGACTGCTGAGTCCAGTAGATTAAGTGTCAGGGCGCCGGGCGCCGCAAACTCGGACTGGCCCAGATCCGCCTCCATGTGGAAGGCCCGTCCAAAGCGCGACACAAGCTGGTTTGTCAGCAGCCGCGCAAACGTCGATTTGCCCAGTCCCTGTGCGCCAGCCACCACGTAGACGGGCGGGACCTGTGCAAACGCCGCATTCAGCTGCACAGGCGCCTGTGCAGACCGTTCCAGAACCTGCGTCCAGTCTGTGGGCACGCGCAGCAACTGCAAGTCGGTCGTCACATATAGCACCGGTGCAAATCCCGGCATTCCCAGAACCGCATTCAGCCGGACTTCAGCCTCCACATCGCTGTCTTCGGCACCACCCTGTGCGCGCAAACGCTGTGCCAACGGCCGCAATTTAAACACATCGGCATGCGGCGATACGCGGCCAAGCGACTCTAATCCGCATTGCACTGTGCGCACCACAACCACTACGCCGCCCGCACGCTGCGCCCACAGCGCTCGGATCGCGTCTATTTCGCCATCATCGGCCTCTCCAGACTCTTTGTCGTCAGATATCGCGCGGATCGATGCCAGTGGATGCGATGTCGGCGAGTACACGCGCTGCCACCGTGCACCCACGCACTGTTCGTACACGGTTGCCGTGCCCTGTAGTACGCACACATCGACAATACCAACAAACGCAATTGCCTCGCCTGCCCGCATGCTGAACACGGTTGCATACCGCCCAGGCGTGTCTGCCGGCTGCTCGACCAGTCGGTCGGTGCTGTCGCGGCCCACAGCCATTACGTGCTCGGCCGTCCACGATGTTCCGGCTACAGGCGGGCTGCTGCTCGCCATCCGTGCCGGCGTTGGACTGCCCGTCGGGCTGCGCGGTGTCCGGGACCGCGGCGTGTACACGCGCGTGCTCCTTCGCGATGCCAGTGCCTCCATTTGTCTTCTCTGCCAAAAATAAAATCGAGAGCTTGCGAGATCGAAAGGGGTAAAAAATTATCCAGCCCTTAATTTTTGCGTCTGTCCAATCAAGTGATTTTTTTTTGAGCAGATCGAAATTTTTAGCTTGCCTATTCGTTTCTCTGCTTTCAAAGTTTGCTCGCAACCA
The DNA here is from genome assembly GCA_027575275.1 of Coemansia sp. RSA 2711. Classification (NCBI taxonomy): domain Eukaryota; kingdom Fungi; phylum Kickxellomycota; class Kickxellomycetes; order Kickxellales; family Kickxellaceae; genus Coemansia; species Coemansia sp. RSA 2711. The sequence goes on from JANBPA010000144.1 coordinate 9,399, forward strand.
AAATTCGCCATATAAAGCATGGGCTCGAAGCGCAAGGCATCGGAACAGAGCAGCGGTGTGACGCTGTCGATTGACAGCTCCAAGGCCAAGGTGCAGCCGGTACTGGCCACGTTCTCAGCCGCCGTGCCCCCGGTGGCATCGACGTTTAGCACCTACCGCGGCATCAGCAAGAGCAAAAGCAACGACTATATAATTGTAAACGAGTCGGAGAAGATGGAGTACGTCGGCAAGTCGTTTGACGGCGACCGGCCGCTGGTGGACGGATGCCGGTACCTGATCGGCGTGTACGACAAGACCAATGACACGGTGACGTTCCGGCAGGCGCCCTTCGTGTGCGTAAACTCGGTGATCAAGTCGCTCAAGGGAGCGCGCGGCGTGGCGGACAAAGACCTGGCCGGGCGGGCGGCGCAGGCGCGCAACGAGCTGGGCGAGGCATTTGGCAGCAAGAAGCGCAAGGCGCAGATCCGCGCCGAGGAGCGCAACCGCATCAACATGGACGGTGTCCAGGGCGACATGAAGACGATCGGTGCATCGATTGAGCTCCGGGCCGGCGCGCTGCCGACCGCACAGGACCTCAAGGCGGCCGAGCAGGTAAGCCGGCCGGTGCCGCGGTTCAACGCCGAAACCAACGTGGTGGCCGAGGTGTATGATATGGAGGACCTGCTGCCCAAGGCGATTGCCGGCCAGATTGACGTCAGTCCGTTTGTCAAGGCAACCGATCCGAAGAGCTACAGCAAAAAGATCCCTGTGCACTCCCAGTTTGTGCACAAGAAGGTTAGCGAGATCCTGAGCCAGCCCAAGCCTGACGTTGCGCGGCTGCGCCGGGTGCTGTATCTGTCGTATCTGCAGCGCCTGAACAACTTGGGCAACAAGCAGCTGGTCAGTCGCGATGCGTGCATGGAGAAGATTTGCTGCTCGCGCGAGGTTGTCGACCACCTATTCCACAAGTTTGCCGAGTGTATGGCGGGCTCCGTTAACCCCGACGGCTCGCCGGTGTACCGCAAGACGCCGGCTACCGATAACAGGCTAGTCTGTTATATTGCGGTGCTGATGCTGTCGCTGAGCAACTGGGTGCTGTATCCGGCGGAGCTTTCCGGCGACCTGGGCATCCCAGGCAAGAAGGCCGAAAAGTACTTGCTTGGCGTTGGCTGCAAGCTTGAGCCCGCGTCGGCGGCAGAGGTGCATGCGTATTCGAACAACAAGCAGGTTTCCTCGCGGTCGGCCAAGAAGGCGGTGCTCAAGGCGCCGATAAAGTTCCCCAAAATGTCGCTTCGCGGGAATTAGCTATGCAGATTTTTTTGAGGCGATGTAAAGGCCGAGTTGGCAATATCAAAATACACACCAGGATTCGTGCAAACCGTGCTTTATGGAGCTGCTCAGGGCAAAGTCTGCTGGCACTGCAGCTGGTAAATCTACCACATATCTACGTGCTGGCAACTTCCACATACTCAAGGACATTTGCAAGCGCTCGTATGCAAAGCCATGTCTCGCCCAGCATGCTGAAACCAAGCAGCAATTTGCGATAAAGTTCTTTATGCATGCAAATATGTCAAGCAAGCAGGTTGACCAAATGGCGCGCAAGGTCAGGCTGGTTTTGCT
>JANBPA010000144.1:11097-27891 GCA_027575275.1 Coemansia sp. RSA 2711
TCTTTTCCTATGAAATTCTGAAAGTTATATATTTGTCAAAATAAAACATTGAAAAAAAACTACTATTAGATGTAGATACAGACGCAGATAAGAAAAAAAAATTATATTCATTGACCAAAGTAGTAGTTTGATGTAGCTTGCACGGTGTCGGTTAGTTGCAAATCGTACGCCCGGTCGGAATGCATGGACTCGCCCGAATGGATGCTGGCATTGTCGTCATCGCCGTCGTAGTAGTAGCCGTCCTCGTTCGGGTATGCTGGCTGGTCGAAAAATACATGGGGTGCCACTGGCTGCGGACGAACCAGCTTCTGCGGCCTGAACGCCTCCGGCTGCCAATGCTCTGGCAATCTATACCGCTCAACACGCGTTCTTGACGGCTCCAGCGGCATAAACGGTCCCGACCGCGCTCTGAATGATTCTGACCGCCTATCTAGCTCTGTTTGCAAGGCAAACTGATCGGGCGATTTAAACGGCTCTGACTGCAGTGCAAACAGCTCTGACTGCCGGGTAACCCGTTCTGGCGACGCCAAAGCAACCCGATCTAGCTGCGGCTCAAGCCGGGCTAGCGGCGCGCCAAACTGCTGCTGCAGCGTGCGCCGGCGAATCTCATACGCCTCGATTGGCTCCTCCTCGGATATGCCGCCGTTCTCCTCCGCGCTAGACTCCGACACCGACACCCGGCTCCCCGCCCGATCCGCGGCCAGCTCGGCCGACGACATTGTGCGCGGCGACGACGCCGGCGCGCCAAACTCCCAGCCGCCCTCGGCCCCGGCCATCTGCTGCCGCAGCCGCTCCAAATACTGCTCAATACTCGTGGTAAAATACACATCCCCGCTCGCACCACCGGGCTCGCCACCACCCGCCCCCAGGCTAGTCATCGAATCGAGGTCCTCGTCGGACCCGGACGAATCCCCGTTGCTGGACGTTTGCTCGCGCGAATCCGTGTCGGTTGCGTAGTGGAGATCGCCCAGGGCGATAGGCTTGGTGTTGCGCATGCGCCCGTTGTCGACCAGAAGCTCGCCGGTTTCAAGGTCGATTATGTCGTCGTCTTCGTCGATGTGTCCGTATTTGGCAAATATGGATTCGAACGCGCTGCGAAACCGCACCTGGCTCTGCTCCCGTGCCCGGTCCAGCTCATCGTCCAAATCGCTCATCTACCACTATAATAAATACCCCAATAATAACGCCGAGGAGGAGCTTAAATCGCTCTTTCTTGTAATAAACAAACCAATTTTTTTACTTTGGTATTTACATGCTATTAATAAACAAATGTTTGATTTATGGGTGGATTGAAAAATCGAAATAGAAAATATTTCAAATACCGCAGCAAATCGAGCCCAAGATCGTGACTGTCATTTTTTTTTCTCTCTTTAACCAACCCTATCGCAAGAAGCCATTAGCAACTATGTCAACTACCGTGGATCTCCAGCAAACTGCCAGCGCCTACTTGGCCGGCCACCCCGAGTTTGACCGGCTTGTAATCGGCGCGGCCATCTCCCACCAATCGGCCGTGCTGATAGTCCAGCGCGCCTCGCACGAGCGCGCGTTCCCCGACCAATGGGAGATCCCAGGCGGCGGCGTCGACCCGCTCGAGACCATCGAGCAGGCCGTCGTTCGCGAGGTGTTTGAGGAAACCAATCTCAAGGTAACCAAGGTTACGCGCCAGTTCGAGGGATTCGACTATGTCACCAAGAACGACGAGGGCGACGAGGGCACTAAGCGCTCGGTGCAGCTCAACTTTTGCGTGCAGGTGGAGAACCCCGAGGATGTCAAGCTGGCGCCCGAAGAGCACCAGGACTTTGCCTGGTGCACCCAGACCAACATTGCCCAGTTCCAAATGACGCCGGCAATGCACACCGTGGTAACCAACGCACTAGCTCAAACTGCCTGACGTTATTTTTTCTTTCACTGGCAAAAAAAAGCTCGAAATAAAAATGACTACTCTTTCTTGGACGCCAAGTGCGGGTTGCCCAACGCATTCAGACGCTCGACCAGCGGCGGATGCGAGTACGTGTACGCCGAATACAGCCAGTCGGGGTTCATCGCAGCCTTGTTCTCGATCTGCAGTTTGATCAGACACGACGCCAGCTGCTCGCCATACCCGAGACCCTGCGAAAACGCGTCCGCCTGGAACTCGTTGATACGCGACACCACGTTCATGGCAAACTGCAGCAGGCTGCCCAGGGGCTCGTACAGGTACTGGAAAAACAAAAAGCCCAGCATCACGGGCGTCCCGGCAACGCCAAACGACGCATACATCGAGGGCTCGTTGATCACGCAGCTGAACGCAAAGAAAATCAGCAGAATCTGCACCTGCGCCATCGCCAGCATGCGCACGGTGTGGCTCTTCTGCCAGTGGCCCAGCTCGTGGCCCACCACAGCCACGATCTCGTCGGTGGTGCACTGGTCGATCAGCGTGTCGTAGATCACGATGCGCTTCGCCCGGAAGAACCCAAACACGTACGCGTTGCTGTGGCTCGACCGCTTGCTCCCGTCGACCATGTACAGCTTGGCCAGCGGGAACTGCAGCCGCGTCGCCAGCGCCTCGATCGCCGTGCGCAGCTCGCCCGCCGGCAGCGGCTCAAACTTGTTGAACAGCGGCTGGATCACCGTCGGGTAGATCACGATCAGCAGCAGCTGCACGCCCGCCATCAGCGCCCACGCGTACAGGTAGAACCGCGCGCCCGTCCGCTCAATCACCCACAGGAAGCCTGCCACCAGCGGCGCGCCCAGCGCCATGGTCAGCATAAGCGACTTGGCCAGGTCCGCAAAGAACAGGCCCACCGTCTGCTTGTTGAACCCGTGGCGCTTCTCCACCACAAACGTCGAGTACAGGTCGAACGGCAGCGCCAGCACCGTCGACACCAGGCTCGCCGCCGCAAAGAACAGGACCGATTGCACAATCACGTGCTGGCCCCCCAGCCCCGCCCACGCGTCCACCGCCGCCCACAGCCACGGCACCGCGTCGTACACAATCACCAGCGTCGTCTGCACCTGCCCAAACGCGTCCTTGACCAGCTGCAGGCTGCTCTTGTCCAGCCCGTACGCATTCGCCTCCAGGTACACCTGCCGCGAGATAAACGACGCTATCGCCTGCGGCCGCCGCACCTCGTGCAGCTGCCGCCGCTGCCGGATGTTCAGCTTGGCCTCCCACAGATACGTGGCCCACGAGAACGCCAGCACACACTGCTTGTACGGCAGCCAATGCAGCAGATCACGAAGCCACGCGGCCAATGCTGCCTGCGTCGCCTCCAGCTCCGCCAGGGACTGCGGCCGCGCTGCCCACAGCTCCGCCACGCACTCGGGCGCTGCGCGCACCAGCTCCGGCAGGCCGACGACAAAGTCGTACACCGGCTGCGTCGCCGGGAAGACCGTCGGCAGGCTGCTGCCAAACACCACCGCAAACACCAGGCAGATGAACGCTATCACCAGCAGCCCCAGCTGGATCCCGTCAATGACGTCGTCGAGCAAGCCCTTCTGCTGCACCACCCGCGCCTGTGCATCCACCGTCGACTCGGGGTCGTCGCCATACCGCGCGCCCTTGCTGCTGCTCTCGGCCTCGCTCATCAGGGTGCTGCTCTGTCGAAATGAATGTGCCTAAAATGTAGAAAGAATAGAGGAAATAAAAAAAACCTCAGCGACTGAGCTAGGGGGGAAGAAAGAAAAACAGAATGACGGGGGCTATGAGAATGATCCTTCATTTTAGGACCCGTGATCTGATTATCTCCCCTCACTGAATTGTTTCCTGCACTTCTTCTTCTTCTCTACCTCGGTCGATTCAAAAAAAGAAGCTCATTCCCGCTAATTGGAACCATGCTCAAGCAGGTCACCAGCATAAAGGCGGCCTTCTGCCCGTTCTCCAAAACCGCCACCTCCACCAAGGTGTTTTTGAACCGCGTGCTGTCCAAGGAGAACAACGCAGCCAACCCACAGTGCAAAATCGACGTCGTCACCACCGCGCGCTCGACCGATCCGTCGCGCATCGACGTCAAATACAAGGACGGCAAGGCCGTGTCCATCGACGCCGACCAGCTCCACGGCGCCGCCATTGTCGCGCAGGTCGAAAAGTACGCGCGGAAGCTCAGCCAGCAGGAAGATATCAAAAACCAATAAATCCGTGTTACTAGCTATCGATGACTAGCGTCTCGCGCACCAGCTCCGGCCCGTCCAGGGCGCTGATCCCGAGCTCCACGTGGTACCGCCCTGGCGTCGCCACCAGCAGGGGCAGCGACAGCGTGCTGCTGCTGCCTGCTGCAATCGGCGCCAGGATCAACTGCTCAATGTCGTCCAGCACCAGATCTGGCTCTGGATCGCCTGGCTCTAAAGCGTCTAAATCCGCAGCCATGTGCGCCGGCTCGTGCTTGTCCGGTGCTTCTGCAGCTTCGGGCACAAACCGGAACCACGGGCTGTTCAGCCGCGTGTCCACGCTGGGCACCGCCACCGCAGCCGCCGCCAACCGTTCGACGCGATCCAGGCGGTGTGCCCACGCGTCCACTGCCGCCACCGCCGCTGCCGGCTCGGGCGCGCGTCCGGCCACGCGCAGGCTGACTACCGGCGCCAGCACCTGCGCCATGTGGTTGGCCAGCTGCACTGCCAGCTCTGTTGGCCGCCCCGCCGCGCACCGGCTCTGCAGCAGCCGCGGACCTGCACGCACGGGCTCTTGCCCGGCAACGCGGATTTGCATCTGCACCGCGCGCGGCCGCACCGCCGCCAGGCAGCGCTCGTCCACGCAAAGCAGCACGCGCGGATCAACGAATCCGGTTCGCCCAGACTGCGCACACGTCCAGCGCACGCGCACCCGTGCGGCCAGCGCCTGCGCGGTCCAGTACGCCGCCCGCTGCGCGGCCACGTCGCGATCTTCAGCAGACTCGCGCTGCACCACGAACTGTCGCCCGCGCTCGGCCCGATCGCCCCGCTGCCACTCTTCGCCAGCCGACTGCTGCTCCTGCTGATGCAAGCCCGTGCGCCACGGATAGAACACGGATGTGTCAGGCCCGCCATCGGCCTCGATTCCAGGGATCGGCGCGCTCAGCTCGGCGTCGCTCAGCTGCACCCGCGGGAGTGGAATCGTAATGTGTGCCAGCGCCGCACGCGCCGGAACCTCCGCTGCCAGGGTCTGTGCGTGGTCAGCGCCCAGATCCACCTCGATTGCCAGCCGCAAATCCGCCGCGCCCACATTCGCCACGCCAACCTCCGCCAAGCAAAACCGGTCCTCGGCCGCCTGCTGCTGTTGCTGCTGCTGCTTCGCACACACCGCATCGCGCAGCATGCTCACAAGATCAGACTCCGCCCTGTGCCCGCCCGTTGCAGCCAGCGCCCGCGCCATGTGCGGCGGCAGGTCGTAGTACTGCACGGGCATCTCGCGCGCCAAGACGAGCAGCGGCGCAACCGACACGTGCAGCGGCCACCGCAGCATGCGCGACCATCCGGGCGCCTGCGCACTGCCATACCGCACCACCACATAGGCGCCGGCAAGCGCCGGCAACCCGTCCACACGCACCCGCAGCGCGCAGATGCCCCCTGGCTCAATGCCAGCCCCACTCAGCTGGAACGCCAGCGCTGCGTCAACTACATCGCGCTGCCTTGCGTCGGCCCCCGACAGCGGCTCAAAGCTCACACGCAGCCAGTCGGCAGCCACGCCCGCGTTGGCCAACGTCAGCTCGACAGAGCGCGACTCGCCCTCAAACAGGCTGAGCGGCACGCCGGCCGCGCTGCTCGCCGCCACGGCCAGCCGCGGCAGCGCCGGCGCCACGCCCACGTTCAGCGCGCACCCAGCGTCCAGCGGCGACAGCGCCAGATCCGCGTCCTCCTCGGCCGCGCGCCCCGCCAGGCTGCGCAGCTCGGCGTCGAGCCGCTGCCTCAACGGCCGCGCGCGCTGGCGCCGCGCCGAGTCGGCAGCGTCGTCTTCGCGCAGAGCGCATTCCACGTCGATGTGCTGGAACGCGCGCGCCCGGATCCCGCGCACGCCCAGGCGGTCCGACGCCGCGTGCGGCGTCAGCGGCAGCAAGACGCGGCCCTCGCCGCCGGCCGGCACTGTGCACGCGACGCCGGCGTCGGCGGCATCTAGCAGCGCCACGTCGCTCAGCACCAGCGCAAAAGGCAGCGGGTTGCGCAGCGTCGCCACAAACCACGCCGCCTCGCCGGCCACCAGCACCGGCCGCTCGCGGTCCGCCGGCGCCGCGCTCGGGTTGTGCAGGAACAGCGCCGGCGCCGCATCCCCAGCCTCGGCGGCGCGCTCCGGCCGCGCCTCGGCGGTAAGCGCCACGTGCTGCAGCCCCACCAGCAGCGTGCCCAGCGCGCCGCCCAGCGCCGTGGCCTGCGGCGGCACCAGCGCGGCCGTGCGCTGCAGGTAGCTGCGCAGCACGTGCTGCTCGTCCGTCAGCGCGCGGCGCTGCGACGCCGGCGCCGGGCCGGCTCCCTGCAGACAGCACGCCAGCCGGGCCGCCGCCGCCACCGCATGCGCCGGGCTCGGCAGCGCCGCCGCAGCAGCCACGCACGCGCGCAGCACGTCGGCCTGCAGCCCGGGCCACCGGCTCTCCGCGGCTGCACGCGCCAGCGCCTCAACGCAGGCCACCACCGCGCGCCTGAGCCCGCCAGGCGCCGGGCCCGCCCTGGCGCTGCGCGGCAGCACGGCCGCTGGCAGCGGGCCCACGGCGGCCGCCTGCGCGCTGACCGCCGCAAACGCCGCGGCGCCGTCGGGAAACGCGGTCTGCGCCGAGTGCTCGGCCCGCCCGGCGCGCATCAGCGCCGGCACCGCGCGCAGCACAAACTGGCGCAGGTAAAACGCGGCGCGGCGCCGCAGCCCGGCGCTCGCCACGACGGCGCCGGCGGCCGTGGCCACGCGCAGCTGGTCGGCCAGCCCGAGCGCGTGCGCGCTGTCCCAGGCGCGCGCAGCCCACGCGGCCACTGCGCCCCGCCGCTCGCCGGCCGCGCACGCCGAGGCGCGGCCCTGGGCCAGCTCCTGCAGGGCCTGCTCGGCGCCGCCGGCCTGCGCGGCCCGGGCGGCCTGCACGGCCAGCGCCGCGCGCACGCAGGCCTCTGCGTGCAGGATCGGCGCCACGGCGTGGCACCGCTGCAGCAGCGCCGGCACGCGCTCGTGCAGCTCGGCTATGCCCGCAGCCACGCCGGCCGCGCCCTCGCCCGCGTGCGCCGCGGCGCCGGGCATGCCTGACACGTGCGCGCCGGCCACCACGGGCTCGTGCGCGGCCAGCTGCACCAGCGCCGCGCAGCAGCCCTCGGCCGCCGCCGCCTGCCACAGGCTGTCGCCGACCGCCTCGCCGGCCTCGGCCGCCGCCGCGTACGCGCCCAGCGCGTCGGCCACGCGCCCGGCCATCAGCAGCACGTCGCCGCGCAGCTTCTGCAGCCGCCCGCCGCCGGTCTCCATGCGCTCGCGCTCCAGCTCGGCGCCGCGCCGCGCCGCGCCGGCCGCCTCCTCCTCCTCGAGCGTCGCCGCCATCACGTTCAGCGCCGCCACCAGCGCCTCGGAGAGCTCCGCCACCGCCTCGCCCACGTCGTCGGCACGCGTAACCGCGGTTACGCCGGCGGCCTCGGTGTCCAGGTCAAAGGCCAGGCACTTGCTCGCCACCGCCGTCGCATGCGCGGCCACCTCGGCCGCAAACGCCGCGCTGCTCTCGCCGATGTCCGCGCACGCCGCGCCGTCGGCCAGGCCCACGACGCCCAGCACCTGGCGGTGCGTCTGCAGGCCCTCCAGGTGCTCGTGCTCGCCCGTGCGCGTGGTGAACTCGAGCCGCACCGCGCCGGCAGCGCCGCACCGCGCCAGCTCCCGCGCCCACGCCCAGAAGCGCGCCGCGCGCACCCGCCCCACGGGCACCACCAGCACGCGGATCGCCGCGGCGTCGGCGGCCGTCAGCGCGCCGCCCAGCCCGGGGTCAGCTCCGCTAGTCGCCATCTCGAAATTTTGCAAATTAGAGTAGTATAAATCAATAGAATGGGGAAGCAGGAAAACAAGAAAGAGGGGAAGGGGCTATGCCTTGCGTGCGCGCGCAGCCACATTGCCGTAGCCCGGCTGCGCCTGCGGCGGCGGCTGCATGTACGCGTTGTGCGGCACCATTGCCGGCTGCACCACGTACGCCGGCTGCGCGGGCATGCCCAGCACCGGCGCGTCGGTGACCCACGGGTGCCGTAGCGCGTCCTCGGGCGTCAGGCGCTGCGCCGGATCCCACGCCAGCGCGCGCATGACAAAGTCGGCCAGGCGCGGGTCGCGCGCGCGCGCCAGAACCTGGTCCAGCGGCCGCGCGCCCACGCGCCGCCGCTTGTTCTTCGAGTTTGTGTACGGGCGGATGGCCATGCCGCCCACCACGCACGCGCCGTTGGCCAGCACCATTGCGCCCTGCGTGCTGTACGGCGCGGCGTCGGCAAAGTCCGCGCTCCGCGGCGCGCGCTCGACCATGTACGCCGGCGGCGGGCCCAGCACCTCCAGCATGCACCACAGCTGCTCGCGCTCGTTCTCGCCCGGAAACAGCGGATAGCCCGTCAGCAGCTCCGCCACAATGCACCCCAGCGACCACACGTCGATCCCCGGCCCGTACGCCAGCCCCAGAATCACCTCGGGCGCGCGGTAGAACCGCGACTGGATGTACGTGTACACGCGTTCGGACTCGAAGCAGCTTGATCCCAGATCAATCACCTTGATCGCGTACGCGCCGCGCTGCATGTCCGCGCCCAGCTGCGGCTGCGTCAGCGGGTGCCCGCGCCGCCCCGGCATCGGCACCGTGCCGGCCATCAGGATGTTCTCGGGCTTCAGGTCCGCGTGGATGATGCGGTGCCGCCCCATCAGCTGCAGCGCCTGCAGCATCTGCACCGTGAACAGCCGCAGCAGCGGCGCCGGCGTCCCGGCAAACTGGTGCGCCTTGAGCCACTCGTACAGGTTCATCCCCAGCAGCTCCATCACTATGCACAGGTGGCTGCGGAAGTGGAAGCTGGCCGTCATCTGCAGTATGTGGTGCGCGCCCGACGGGTCCCACCGCCGCAGGCACTCCAGCAGCTTCACCTCCACCTGCGCCTGGTGGTGGAACCGCTTGCGGTTGCGGATGATCTTGACCGCCGCCACGTCGCCGGTCTTGTGGTCGCGCGCCTTGAGCACCTGCCCGAACGACCCCTTGCCCAGCACCTCCAGGATCTCGTACCGGAACAGCAGGTGGTCGTGCATCTGCACCACGTAGTCGCCCCGCTCGTCGTCGTACGCCCGCGCCGTGCGCCCGCGCCCGCTGCCCACGTAGTACACGTGCGGGTACTCCATTATCTCCGTCCGCTCGGCCGCCGTCAGCTGCGGCCCGTACCGCGCCAGGGCCTCCTGCGGCGTCAGCGCCGCCACGCCCCCGGCCGCCGCCGCCGTTGCCGCCGACGCCCGCCCCGACGAGTGCGCCGAGGCCGCCCGCGGCGCCTGCGCCGCCACGCCGCCCTTGCCCGCCCCGTAGTGCGGGTGCATGGACTGCTGCCCGGCGGCTGGCGCTGCCGAGACCACCGATGACGGCCCGCCAAACCGCTGCTGATAGTTGGCCACCTGGGTCCGCACACCCGTATGCTGCTGCTGATTCTGATGCTGCTGCTGATTCTGATTCTGCTGCTGCTGATTCTGATGCTGCTGGAGCAGCGTGGCGCTGGGCTGCGACGGCGCTATAGCGCCCACCACGCTGGCCGCCGGCCCCGCGCGCGCCGCCACCCGCCCCGCCTGGTACCCGCTGGCATTGTAGCTGCCAATGCCGATTGCGCTGACCGACGACGACGGCGCCGCGCCCGTCCGGCCCGTCTGCGCCGCCCGCGCCTGCACTGGCTTCTGCGCCCTCAGCTGGCTCCGCTCCCTCGCGTCGTCGCTGGACTTCTCCTGCGAGCTGCTCTCGCGCACCGCCAGCTTGGTCCCGCTGCTCGCGTGCGACCCAGACGTGCGCTGCGGCGTCGAGCTGCCCGACGGCCCACGCTCGTCCGACTCGCGCACCGCCTGCTGCGTCCGCCACGTCGGCAGCCGCGTCCCCACCGCGCCTATCGACGGCCGCCCCGCGCGCGGCGCCGCCCGCGTGTGCTCGGCATCGGCCCTGCCGGCCTTGGCTGACGTCTCCAGCTTTGCCTGCAGCGGCCGATGCCCGCCGCCAAATGTCGCCGATCCCCGCGCCTGCGGTCGCGCTGCCGCCGCCCGAGCGTCGTTGTCGTTGGCCGCCTCCTTTTCAGATGAGCCCGACTTGCGCAGGTCGTGGTTGGACGGCGTGCGCAGGAACCGCCGCCCGCCGGCAGGCCCTGTCTCTGTTGCTGTCGCTGGCACGCGCTTGCCTGCCGGCGCCCCGGCCGCGCGCGCCCGCTCGGGATCGATGCTCAGCTTGGTTGCCTGGTGCGTCATCCGCCGTGGCCGCCCTGCCGCTCCGGCCGCCGCCGAGGTCGCCAGCACGCCGCTGCGCTCCTCGTCGGCGCCGCCCAGCGCCGCCCGGTTTAAATAGTGCCGCTCGGGGCCGATTCGCCCCACGCCCACGCGTCCCTTTGTTGCCGCCGCGCTTATTGTGGCCGCGCCCGAGCTCACGCCGGCCTCGGCCTGCGGCTCAGCCGCATCCCGGTCGCCTGCCGTCGCCGCCGAAGCGTCAAACACGCCGCTCTTGCTGCGCCGGCGCAATTGCGGGTTGAGAAAGTTGCTGGCCGTCGCGCGCGACATCGTGCTGGCCTTGCTTGTAATGTTCTGCGCCCGCTTGCCGTTGGCCGGTGCTGGCTTGTTTGGCGACTGCGGCTCCTTTGCGTCGCGTGCGAGCGATGTGCTGCTGGTTTTGGTGCCAAGACGCGCAGTGGCCGGAATCCGTGACGGCGCCTTTTTGGCCGGTCCGCCGCCTGCTTCGGGCTGCTGCCGTGCTTTTGTCCGAGATCCCGCTTGCCCCGGCTTTGTGCTGGGACCCTTGCTTGGCTCGGTGGCGGCCTTTTGCAGTCCTCGTGGCCGCCCGTTAATAGGGAATAGGTTGCTGTTGGTGTAACTGAGGCCGAGGGTGCTGGTGCCGCTTCCCCCCACGCCCATAGTAGTTCTGCGCGATGTGCGGATTGGTATTTGCGTTCGCGCCTCCGAGTCGGTCTTGGCTCCTGCCTCGTCCGCCGGATCCGATCCGCCTGCCGCAAGGGGCGATGCTGTGCGTGTTGGGCGCCTGCCGCTGCTGTGCTTGCTGTCTACAGCCCGCTGGCTTCCTCGCATAAACGCGCCCTGGGCAGTACTATTGCTTTCACAACAGCTGCCTGCTCCGTCGTCGCTATCGCTGCCGTCTGCGTCGCCGAGGCCGCTGCCGTCGCTGGCTGCTGCCGGTGAGTACTCGCGTGTGCGTGCGGCCTGTGCTCTGCCGTCTACAGTGCCAGTGCTGCCAGTCTCGCCACTATAGTTGCTGTTGCAAGCAATTTCAGGCCCAGTGTTAGCAGCGCGCGATAGTGCACGGAAATAAATAAAGAAGAGAGAGAAAAAGAGGGGCGGCTTGCTGTGACACGGCCCAGCAAGCATAGCTGAAAATCGCCAGTGCACAGAAAGCAGACTGACCGCCCCCTTCCCCCCTAAAACACAACACAGGCGCTGTTCTAAATTTGCACCTGGTGCTAGAGCTTCGCCCCCCAGAAGGAAGGGGAGGGAGCCATGTGCATCATGCGTAGTTTCTTCGTAATAGTGGAACAGAGCGTGCATGGAACGATGGCACTGGCGGCCGGCCAATAATAGCCCAAACTGTACCTTGCGTGTTCAGAGCCAAATCGCCCACGAAGTTGGCCAATTGACGAATCGACCGAAAGCTCCGAGATGCTTGGGCTGTCCTCCCAGTGGCCAGCTGCTACGTCGGAGCCCGGAATAAAGTCCAACACACCCCAGAGTATTAGAGTATAAGCACGAACGTTAGCTGCAAGAATGAGGAACGCCAACAACGCGGAAATTCGAAAAAGAGAAAATAACGATAGAAGAAAAAAGGGGCTGCGCGTTATGTCGTTGCGCGCTGAACCGAACAAGCAGTAAAAGTATAAAAAAAGGTTTGTACAGAGGCGACAGTGTGCAGAGAGAAAAAGAAGGGATGCTCTGCACGCACGACGAAATGGAAATATCGGCCTTTACGGGATGCGTATATGGACGATGGCGTAGGCTGGATTGTGCGCTGAGAGGGTCATGCCGTGGAGAAGAAAAAATGGCCCGGCTATGCAAACCGTAAACAACGCATGTGCCAGCTTCACTCCCCCAGCCCACGCTGCCCGTGTTTCTCCTCGCTTCGCTGCTGCTGGGCAGCAACGCCTGGTCACAGCCCGACCACATGCACGCAGACGTAACCGGACGCTGGATCCCGGATCGGATAGCCGCGCCAGGCCAGACAAAAAAGAGGGGGAGGAGCTATTTCCAGATCCGCTACCGCTACCGTGCGGCGCGGCTGTGACTGCTAGAAGGCCTGCGATACAAGCTTTGGCTAAGCCACGAGTCAATTATGCCTCACTGCTTACCTGGATGGTTGTGGGCCGGAACGGCAACGTGCAGAATATCGGGCTTTATAAACACCTTTTCAATGTAGCCTACAGGGGCCGCAGGCGAAGCCAGCAAAAGCGCAGAGCAGTTGTGAGCAAACAAACCGAATAACAAATAGAGTGGTGGCCGCCGTGACAGTAGCAGCTACGCCCGGGTCTCTATCCCGCCGCAGTAGGTTACAATTCCGACTATTATATACGCCGTAGAATCTCAGGTCTTTGTAGATTGCGTATACGCCATATCCAGTCGTTTGCACATTGACAACATACGCTAGTGTTTTCTGGATAGCACTGGCAAGGCGGGATAACTTAAAGTGCAATTTCAGGAAGCAAGCACACAAGCGTCTCCTAGACAGCCCACGCTACTCCGCGAATTGCCAGTTCGCTAAAGCTCCAGGCAAATTAAAGTGCGGAGAACAAATGTTCCAAGTCCTTTCCAAGGGACTGGGATGGAGAGAGAAACTGGTGCACCCAACCTACCTGGATCTATGGCCATTGATTCTAGCCTGCCACCGCCGCTCGCCGAATCACAAGGCTGGTCCTGTCCGCTCATTCGCATCAGCTCGGCAATGCACCCCGTCACCGGATCAATAGTCGTCAAGCGGACATGCTGTCGCCTCGAAGCCTGCTCGCTGCCCGCCGCATTGTCTACCGAATCTCTTCCGTGCTGGCCTCCAGCCGTCGACGCCCCATTGGACGACTGCGCTGACGACACCCACGACAGCGTCCGCTGCCGCTGGCTCCGCTGGCTAAAGTCGCCGCACATGGCCTCGACGGCCGTTGCTAAGCTAGCCATATCCTGCTCGCTTGCCTGCACCTTCTGGGCACCGTCGGCTATGCCAGTGCCAGCCGACTGATTGTAATTGTCACTCATTGACAAGTATCGGGCATTCGATAGCGAGGAGGGAGTTTTTTTCGGCGACAAAAGCCCGGGGAAGAAAGGAGGAGGCTGCCAAGATACAAATGATATATAATGCAAAGTGTTTGAAGAGAGAGTCTAGCGTGCACTGGCGGCTTGCATTTCAAACAGCAAGAAAAAAACTATCGAATAAAAAAAGAGCACTTGTTGCGCCACGAGGAAACAGCCGATCTTGGCACGGTCCGGATCTGCGATTGATTTGATCCCTGGTCTCCTGCTGAGGATAGCGCAATGCTGGAATGCGTTCGAGCGGATAATTCTGCACGCACCAAGGACACGAGTCTAAAACATGCTCCGCAGGTAACAGAGGCGCGTGCTTGCACACGTCCCCGATAGGTGTAGCACGGAACGCCTTGGGAATAGCTGGACAACAAGATGAATGCTACCCACGAGCGCCGCGCATAAATATGCTCGCGTGTCTAAAAAATAGTGTGCTTCGGGTTGCGTGTGCCGGCCGCTTGGCAGAGGCAACCGGCGTGGAAACATGTGCACTGGGCATAAACGCAAGGGCGAAATATCAGAATGGGGGGTGCCATTTGACCAGCCGTTTTTTGTCCAAATATGGATAGAGCAATACACATAATCTGACGACACCGGAGAGCACATGGCCTCCCCTGACGGCCCTGAATCACATGGGCCAAAGCGGGATCAAGGGTTCCCGCTGTGCAGACACTTTGTGGCTGAGATGACACGGACAGCCGGGTCACGCACCGCTGGCGATTTGCCTACTGCTAACCGCGCGGGCGACGGCACACCCGCCGCTCATCTTGTGAGCCAGCACAGCTAATTTGCCCCTCCCCGCCGCATGACGGATCATACGGGCAGACACAAGACGTGAAAAGAGACTTTAGGATAAATAGCGGGCATCACGGTGCATAATGCTAAAGGACACGCAGTCCCCACCAGACCAATATTTTTTTGATTCGAGGGATACTTGTGTTGGTCCCAGCGAGAAAAAAATATGTTTACAGCGCACCGATTACACTGCATGCATTGCGTGTAGATCAGCCAAGAGGATTCTGAGCAACTGCATTCTGCGACGCTCGCAGTGCATATATTACATTTGCGGCGAAAATAAAAAAGTTTGGGCACCCCGACGAGGACGTGCACGCAACGGGTCTCGAACGACACGTGTGCGAATCACTGCCGGGCATTGTGGATCTACGCAGAGGAGACCCCGTCACAGTCCGCTCCACACCTGTGCCAGTTTTACATCCTTCCGAAATGGCCAATGGCTCAGGGGGTTTGCGGGCTCCCCCCGGAATCGACTGTTTGCCATGCAATTGTGGCAATAGCTATTGTCAGAGTATGTATCACAACAACAGCTGGCGTGAAAAAAAAACCGGAGCGGACCTCTGAATGCGGCTTATCAACAGAAAAAATAGTGCAGTGGCTGGCTTCCCACTTGCCATATTGCGCACAGACGCAAGGGTAAATGTACACCGTGTATCGCCCTCGCACGCACAGCGCGGTGCCAGCAGAGCAGCCTTCCCGCATAACACTGCCGCCCTAGCTCCGAGAAACAACAAACAAAAAGAGGCTAATTGCGCGTCATTTTAGAGACAAATGGGCTGGCTGCCTCTGTTGGCCGAAAAAAAAGTCGCATCGCGGTTTCGTGACCCCCCGGGCCGCAAACCTCCCCTCCCCCACCAGAGATGGACAAAATAATGGACAGGGACTTATTACATCTGCGAGTTGTCTGCCTGTTCGATGCTGGGACAGGCCGTTTCTGACCCTTCTTGTCTGCGTCCGTCCGAGCTCGTCCCTCCCCTCTTTCTACTTGCGCCTAGCTCCCTGTGTGCATTGAAATACCCGCATCAAAAACCACCACCCCCAGCCTCTCCAAGTATAAAAGGACCCCTCTCTTGCCCAGCGTGCAACCGCCATTTCTCTCACTTTCTTTCCTCCAGCCTCGCTTCGACGTTTACCTTTCCGCCAGCTACTACAACACAGTTGCCCAGAGGCCGGGCTGCTGCATCCCAGAAGCAAATCCGCAACGCCCTTGACGTTTGTTTCGCCATAGAGTCAGGTCGCCGCCTGCCTGTCTTGACCCACACGCCTCCCTTTTTTGCCCCCCAATTTTTCCTCCGGCGTTGTTAGCAAAAAATACGAGGGCTTGTGTCACAGTAAATTTACTGTTAGCCCGCTTGACCTCCATTCCTGGGACGCCAGGTTGACTACTGCCCCCGCCCAAACTTGCCTGCTTTGTCCGCGCATTTCTAGCTATCAAGAAGTCGGCCTTTTTTGTTGTACAGCTTGGCCCAAAAAACACGATTCTATTCGTCGTGCATCTCTGGGCCTGTTGTTCGCTCCTCCCCGCTTGGGACTCTACTGCATCCGCCACTGTATCCACATCACACCCCCGTCATCTCGCGCAGTACCACGCGTTTTTATTCTTACTCGATCTTTCTTGGCTCAGAAAAAAAGAGGCCCCTCCCCCTTCATCTGCCGTGGCGTCACTGTGTTCCCTCCTCCACACATTCGTCTTCAGGTTAAATACCAAGTGACACAATCTGCTATAAACACCAAGCTAGCTGACATTTTTTTCCTTTCCTCTTCTTTACGCCTTCCTTTTTTTCATACCCAGGCTCGCTTTTTTTCTTTCCTGCAAGGCGCTCCGTTATTCGTGCCAGATAGTGGGTCCACAGATGCCGTCGTTTGATGGGACAAGCTACCGAGACTATCCGTCCAAGGATCCGGTCGAACAGGGCGGCGCGCCGACGGTTCCGGTGTAGATTCGGCGCACAGCACGGCCAGGCCCGCAATTGCACTTCTTTTCTTTGCATTCCGCACTGTATAACCTATAATTCGAGCGATAGAAGCAGCCCCCGCCATTTCATTTGGGTCTCTTTTCGTTTCTCGGCCGCTACGCTCAACCAAGCTTACCTTGATCTGTTATTCGCATTCTTTTATTATTCTCTTTTTGATATATATACAGATCTCGCATTTAGCACGTTGTGTTATTGTTCGTCTCCCTTTCCTCCGATTTGCATCCTACAATACATTGAGCTTCTTCGTTTTATGAAGTCGGGCCTGCGCAAAGATCGGCGGTGTTGTGGGGAGTTTTTTCTTCGCACTCTGGCAATTACCAAAGACAAGATCAACATTAATTGTAGCTCTCCATTGTCTCAATAAAGGAACCCGCTTTCTCGGATAGTGAACAAGGATCTCCCAATGAATAATGTGTCTAGAAGAGAGACAACAACAATAACAACAAAACCACTCGCATCATGAAGAGAAAAATGCACGCCATGCGTCAGATGTCTTGCAGAGTCAAAAAAATGAGAATGAACACTTTTTTTCGCTTGGTTGCATAAATTGCAAACAGCTAGGCTCTCGCTCAGCGCTGCAGTACCCAACAATAGGGGATGTGTTCAGGTCATTGTAGATATGTAGAATCGGCCTGA
>JANBPA010000145.1:0-29233 GCA_027575275.1 Coemansia sp. RSA 2711
GCAAGGAATAAGCTTGGAAAATGCCAAGAGCTAGTAAAAACTGCTGACTGGAGCAACCTGGCTGCGCAATTCGCCTTGGCAAGCATAGTGCTGATTTGCTTTGCCTAAAATGTTTCCTTGCAACATTTTTTGCCTTTTCTTTGGGTGTGCGCAAAAAATGGAAGCGAAGAGCTGCAAAATGTGCACACTTGGCTTGCTCTTTGTGCAGGCTGCACGATGCGACATCCTTCATGGACAAAGGCTGTCTTTGAAGCCATTGTTCTTAGGAAAAAAGGGGAGGAGCCAAAGTCTTGCTTCAGCTCTAAAAGCAGCTTCAAAGAAAAGCACACGGCTTTGTAAGCTGCAGGAGAAAGGCAATCCTTGCCTACGTTTTTTTCTGCTGTGGCCAGCTTTAGGTAAGAATACCCCTAATTTTTTGCTAGCCATTCCTTATTTTATCATTGAAAAAAATGCCGTCCGGCTGCTACTAAAAGTGCTAGTAGGCTATAAATGGAGAAAAAGCTGGCCTTCCTTTTTTTCATCTGTTTATTGAACACGCCTAGCAATTTCTCCTACAATATCCATCTGGCCCAGTTGCACTCTGCACTTGTGATTATCATTCTTGGAGATATTTTACTAATTCAGTCTATAAAAGCATAATGTTGGCTACTGTGAATAACATATCAATTGATTTTAATGCTAGCACCACAGTTGGTGACCTGCTGAACAAATATTGCGAATTAATGAGGTGGAATGCAAGTAATCATAATATATTTTATCAAGACGGTGTAACACAACCTGATTGTTCCTGGAATGTACAGCAGTTGTTTCAAGAGCATAATATTCTCATTTACACAGTCCAATGAGTTAAATATCTGGATCTTTGTTATGTTGCCAGTACAGGGGGTGCATCACCTATTGGTGCTGGGTTGAATACTCCATACCCTGGGTAAGAAACAGGCACTCTATCCATCCCTGCCAGCATTCCCACCATAAGTGATAGGCTCACAATTACATTGTGATGCGATTGGCATACATGGGTGTCATGGACACCAGTTTATTGACACCAATTGAAAGTTCTAGTATGTGGAGTAGTTTATTCTAAATGCCTATATAATAGCCAATGATTTTTCATCTTTCCCTTGTTTTTTCTCTTGTCAACTAACACATATTTCATTTGTAATGTTTGGTGAAAATCGCATTTTCATGCATTTGTTCCGATCCCTACTGGTCTGCTGATTACATGATGCTGTCTGGCTAGGTGACCTGTCAAACTGGACTGTGGCAGGTTCCTAGCTCCCCAAGGGACCTGGGCCAAATCGTAACACGTGCCACTCTACACATCTTTATTTAGAAAATTTCAGATGAGTTACATGTACACTTCATTAACATGTGGCTGATGATATTAAGACACGACTGTTGTAAGTTATATTTAGCTTATTTTTGCATCTCTAGCTATTGTTGTTCTGTCATCTTCTCAGAATGGCAAGAATTTCTTATACTGATCAAAATGGTAGAGCAGCCAGGCGGCAAGTTGCAAATTAGCTTAAAGACGATAAACCAGGCTCATACTTTTCCAGATAGCATTTAGACACTACGACATGAACAGCCGTGTTTTCTGTTGTAAAAAATGAGAGAATGAAAGAAACAAATGACACACTACAGACGCTACGCAATGGCCGACACGACCAGCTCGCTGACGGCCTGGTCCTCGCTGCGCACGGCCAGCTCCATAGTCACGCCGGCGCCCTTCTGGAACGTCATCCGCGTGCGCGCCACGGTCCTTGCGCCGCCCATCCAGCGACCGGTGAACACCGCCTGGTGCGCCGCCTTGCTGCGCGGCTTCAGCGCGCCCTCCAGCGGACACATGCCCAGCAGATCGGCCACCCGCCCGACGCACTCCTCGATGCCGTCAAAGTTCGCCAGCGCAAACGTCTCGACGCTCTCGGCGTCGCCGCCCAGGGTCTCCCACAGGGCCTGCGAGTCTGGCAGATACGCTGCCTGCATAAAGTCGCCGGCGCCCAGGTCCGCGGCCTCGAGCGAGTACTCGTCCTCGAAGCCCTCGTCGTCCTCTTCGGGCTCGCCCGTGGCCGGATCGCACTCCTTGACGACGAAGCGCAGGGTGCAGGCAAAGGTCGCCGTGGGGAACGTGTCGGTTTCGGTGCGCTCAAAGGCCACGTATGCGGTGCCGGGCTCGTTGCAGGCCAGCACCGGGATGGGCACAACCACCACCGGCGCCAGCACGCCGTCGATGTCGTCCTCAGGCTCCATGGCCACCTCAACCTGCTCAACGACCTGCTCGGGAATGGTGTTGGTCACGTCGAACTGGAACACCACGTGGCTCTCGTACACGTGCTTGATGCAGCGCACCACGTACTCAGTCTCGGCCTCGGTCAGATCCACGGGGCGCTGCGACGACACCAGGGGCTGCGCGCCAAACGCCGCCAGCTCGGGAATTGCATTGAGCTTGTCGGCATACGCGGCCTGCTGCTCAAACACGTCCATGGCGCCGGCCGCCGTAGGCGTGCCGGGCTCCGACGCCTGCTTGGCGCCCGCCGCCCCCGCGGGCGCGCTGACCGCCGAGCCCGTCAGCACCGCGTCCATGGTCTCGAGCCGCGTGCGCGCACGCGTCTCCTCCTCCTGCGCGCGCGAGATGCGCGGCACGCCGTCGAAGCTGAAGCGGCCCTGGGCGGCGGCAGCCGGATTGCCGCAGTACTCGACCAGGCGGCGCTCCAGCACGGCCAGCGCAAAGGTGCTGTCGTCACGCACGTACTTGTCGCGCGTGGCCTCGCCGGCGCCCATGCGCAGCGACCACGCGGCGCGGTCGCGCACCTCGTCCTCACGGTCGTCCAGGCAGCGCTGCAGCAGCACGCGCACGGACTTTTGCAGCGCCGGATCGGCCACGGCGGCGGCGCCGAACTTGGCCAGCGCGCTGACGGCGGCCGCGCGCACCACGGCGTTCTCCAGCACCACGCGGTTGTAGATGTGGCGGATGTACATTGTCGGCCGCGCCGTGTGCGGGCCCTCCTCACCCAAAAAGTGCAGCACGCGCACCGACAGCTTGGTAAACTCGCAGTCCTCGATAAACTCGCACAGGTGCGCCAGCGCCGCCTCCTTGCTCTCGGGCACGTGCTTGGCCAGATCCACGATCGCCTCGATCGCCGCGCGCTTAAACTCGTAGCCGCCCTCGTCGCGCAGCACCCCGGCCAGGAACCCCAGGAACGCCGCGTGCTTGGCCGGAAACTTGCGGCACAGGCTGCGCACCGCCTCGGCCACTATCGTCTTGAACTCGTCGCTGATCTCCGCCATGAAGCCCTGCATCTGCTTCATCAGCCGGTCCACCGACGCCTCGTTGCCGGTCTTCAGCAGCGTGGTGATGGCAAACGTCGCCACCGACCGGTTGCTGTCGGTGATCAGGCCCTCCATGTCCACGTTGCACGGCTGCACCGCCTCGGGGTGCGTGCGCGCCAGCTGGTTCAGTGTGCGGATTGCCGCAAACCGCACCGTCGGCCGCGGCGACGACAGAAACACCTGCAGCGCGCTGACCGCTGACGTCAGCTGCTTGCCCGTCACGCCGCCGAGCTGGCACATGGCGCGCGCCGCCTCCAGGCTGACCATGTCGGATCGGTGCCGGATCCACTCCTCCAGCAGCGTCTGCAGCTGCGCCGCCAGCCCCGAGTCGCCCTCCATCACCCGCACCGCGTACCGGATCAGCATCACGTACGCCATGTTGCTGCGCAGCGTCGCGCCCGAGCCGCCCAGCCACCCGCCCGAGCTCTGCCCCGAGAACGTCTGCACCAGCTTCAGCACCGCCATCCGGTCGTGCTGCCGGATCGCATACAGCAGCCCGATTGCGTGGTACTGCACAATGTTCGACGTCGACACCACCTGCGCCTGGCTGGCCCCGCCAAAGAACGACGGGCCCTGCGACAGCGCCTTGCCGCTCAGCGCCTCGTTGACTTCGCTGCCCCAGCGCCGCACCACCTCCTTGGCCTCGCCAAACAGGTGCAGCGACGACACCAGCGCCGCCGACGCAATGTTCGCCGACTTCTCCACAATCGCCGCCTTGATGAACCGCTCGATCCCCGGCAGCATCGACGGATCCACTATCTTGCACAGCGCCCGGATCGCGCTCGCCCGGTACGTTATCTCCGACTTTGGCTGCATGTCCTGCATCAGGCTGCTCGTCACCATGATCACGTCCTCCGAGAGCGTGGACAGCTCCTTGATCGTCAAATACACCATCTGCCGCAGCGACATGTCCTTGCACTGGAACAGCTTTGTGATGCTAAAGAACAGGTTCGTCGCCTCCGTCGTCGACATCGAATCGCCGCGGTACAGCAGAAACAGAATCTTTGCCAGCAGCAGCCGCGAATGCCGCGGCCGAATCGGCGTCTGATTGAACACCCGCGACTCCTGCAGCACCGCCGAGTGGTCCAGGTTCAGCAGCGCGCCGAGCTCATCTACCACCACGATTTTGCGAAAAGCGCTGTTAATTTGGAACGCATACAGATGAGACATGACTGAGGTTTCTGCATGCAACTCGCTTACCAGTGTCCTCGTCCTTCTTAAAGCTCATGGTTCCTAATTGAATGAAAGTACAACGGCCCGCACACGCACAATTAAGCCCCAGGTGAAGATAATAAACTTGAATTTTTGCACGCCGGATGAGAGCACAGGAGGCACCCGCAATTCAAGCCAGCCAGCAACTCATTCTGCACTGTCCTACTGCCTGCAACCTGATTGGTCCAGCACACCTAATCGCCAACAAGAATCTCTTTTTGATTCTGGGATCTGACCCGCGTGATCTTTTGAAACCGCGCTCCACATGCACGCCACACGTAACCGCTTTTTTAAAGTAAAAATGGTTGCGCGGCAACGTGTTCCCAAGCGCACTATTCTCGGAATAATACATCTCAAGCCTCTGCAGTATATATGGCAAAAATAGCCGGAGACTTTGGTTGAGATTTGCACTTACTGCTCGCCTTATTTAAGCTCCGGCCTCGAAACACGAACAACGTTCAGGGCCCGATTTTGTCTCTCCCGCCATCGACAATAAACACAAGAAGAAAAATTAAAAATCCCGTATGAAGCTACTAACTAGTCTAGCAATACTCGTGGGGGTTGCCTGCGCACAGACTGGCAAATGTCCTAGCTATACCCGCTACTCGGCGCTTCCACACGGGCCGTACTCGACGGGGCCGCAGAAGATCCCGAGCATGCGGCCGCCGGTCTCCTGCCGGACATTCCGCAACCCGACCATCGAACGCGCCATCCGCGACGTGTCCTCGGCCATCAGAGACCCCGACTGGCGGCAGCTGTTTGCCAACATATTCCCCAACACCCTGGACACCACCGTGGCCTGGCACAACGCCAGTGCGCCGTTCACGTTCTTGGTGACCGGCGACATTACCGCGCAGTGGATCCGCGACAGCGCCAACCAAGTGCTGCCATATCTGCCGTACACCTCGGTGGACCAGGCGCTGGCCAAGCTGGTGCTCGGGCTCATCAACATGCAGGCCGAGGAGCTCAACGACTACCCGTTTGGCAACGCGTTCCAGCCGCCGCCGCGCTCGGGGCTGGCGCCCGAGCCCAACGGCATTGCGGTGAACCTTGCCGTCTCCCCGCCGTTCAACAACCGCACGGTGTTTGAGGCCAAATTCGAGCTCGACTCGTTTGCGTCGTTCTTCCAGGTGACCACCGCGTACTGGCGCTCGACCGGCGACTACGAGTTTATATACTTGCCAGCCTGGTCTGCGGCCGCCGGCAAGGTCCTCGACGCGATTCGCGCGCTCCAGATGCCTACGTACGCGGGCAAGCAGCTCAATCCGTCGCCGGTCACGTACAAGCGGTACACCGACCAGGCCCAGGAAACCCAGTTTGGCGGCGGCCGGGGCAACCCGGTCAAGTACACGGGAATGGCGCGCAGCCTGTTCCGGCCGTCCGACGACGCCACCATCTTCCCGTTCCTCGTCCCGGCCAACGCATTCCTGTGCGTGGAGCTGGAAAACCTCAGCGACATGCTCAACACCCTGCGCGTGTTTCCGGAGCTCCGCGACAGGGCCGCCAAGCTGGCCGCGCAGATCCGCGCCGGCGTGCTCCAGTTTGGCACGGCCACGCACCCCAAGCACGGCAAGGTGTTTGCCTACGAGGTCGACGGCTACGGGTCGGTGCTGCTGACCGACGATGCCAACGGGCCCTCGCTGCTCTCGCTGCCATACCTTGGGTTCGTCAACGCAACCGACCCGACGTACCGCAACACACGCAAAATGGTGCTATCGCTTGACGACAACCCGTGGTACTTTGAGGGACCCTACATCCACGGCATCGGCGGTCCGCACACCGGGTACTTGAAAGTGTGGCCGATGGCCGTGGCGATGCGCGGGATGACGTCGGACAACAGCGACGAGGTCAAGGAGTGCCTGGACCAGCTCAAGGCGACGACGTCGGGGCTGGGGCTGATCCACGAGTCAGTGAACGTCAACGACGGCGCCGACTACACCCGGTCGTGGTTCGCGTGGGGCAACGCGCTGACCAGCCAGTTTGTCATCGACGCGATCACACGGTTCCCCGGAATCATCTAAAAAATTGACTTTAGGGAAATGAAAAAAAGAGTGTGGGGCTATATGCAGTTGTATGAGGCGATCGGCATCCAGCCCTCGGAGTCTGAATGGAAAATAACAATCCAGGCGCCGCGCTCCTTGACGGTATGGCGGAGCACGTAGCCCTGGTCGCTGGGCTGGTACACAAACTTGAATTGCTGGCCGCTGGGGCTGCGCAGCTGCATGTGGAACAGACGCTCGTCGCCGACGGGCAGCAGGTGGAACAGTATGGACTCACCCAGATGCAGCTGCGCACATGTAGGCTCCTTGATGTAGAACTCGCTCGGCGTGGCGGCGTTCGGCTGCACAAACGCCGACGCGTTGCTGCGGCCCGTGTGCGTGACCGGCAGCGCGCACACCAGCGGATACGTGCGCGCCGTGGCCACCGTGGTGATCGCGCCGTCCTCGTCGACGTCGCGGATGCGCGAGTAGTCGTGCGTGGGCGCGCGCTGGTTGCGCGTCTGCAGAAAGCCCAGCACCTTGTGGGCGCGCGCCGGCGGCGACGCGTCGGCGCGCTTGGGCTGCAGCGGCACGCGCGTGCCGCTGTAGATTTTGATCAGGCCGTGGGCGTCGCCGCCGCGCACAGACGCCAGCACCTTGACCATGCGCTTGCCGCGGTAGTCCATGCACTGCGCGAGCAGCGGCTGGCGCGCGACTATGCGGCCGCTGCCGTTCGGATCGTGCAGCTCGACCTCGGCAAACACGCCCAGCGACGCGTCGCGCACGCACAGCACCAGCGGCACCACCGCGTCGTCCTTGAGCGCCACGCGCGGCGCCAGCGGCAGGTTCAGCAGCTTGACGCGACACGTGAAGAACGCCGGGCGCGCGTACGGCAGCATCCAGAACACCGGCAGCGGCACCACCGGATCGACAAACTGGTCCTGCGCGGCCAGCGGAAAGTGCGTGAATATGGCCTCGCGCGGCGGCGCCAGGAAAAACCACGTGTCGGTTTTGCTCTCGGCGTTGAGCGGGTGCGACCGCGCGGCGCACGCCGTGTCGACGATGCGGTACTCGCCGTCCAGGCACACGGCGTTCCACACGTGGTTGGCCGCCGGCAGCACGGCGCCCTGGCAGGCGTCCAGCGGCTGCCGCAGGTACCCGCGCACGGTGTGCGCCTCGATGCCCAGCGCGCTCATCATCGCGTCAAACAGGTACGCGAATCCGGGCCCGCGCGAGCGCCGCCGCTGCAGCACGGCTGCCGGCGCCTCGTGCTGCTCAAACTCGGCCGTGCTGGCCGCCGCGCTGGTGTCGTACTGGATGTTGGACGCCACCCACGTAAACGCCGCGCGCGCGCGCTCGATCGGCCGGCTGAACGGCCGCCCCACGTGCATCGTGGCCAGCACGTCGATCGTCAGCTTGGCTGACGTCACCCGCAGCATCGTCATCTGCCGGTCAACCTTGCCCCAGTCCATGGTCTCGGGGTGCGAGATCTGCCCGCCGTACTTGAACACCGGCCGCGTGGTCTTGACGTAGTTGATCGGTGTCACGTTGGCCGGCAGCCCCTGCTTGAGCCGCGGGTCCAGCTCGTCTGCCGACACCTCCCGCGCCGCGCACTCGGGCGCCGGCGCTGCCTCTGCAGCCGTTGCTGAGGGCGGCGTGCTGAGCGTGCCGACGTTGGACGGATACGGCGACATGCTGCCGTCGCGCCGCGCAAACGTGGCCGGTGGCGTCGACGACAGACTGCCGAACCCCGTGGGCGTGCTGCTGCGCGCCGATCCGCGGAACGACTGGCTGCGGCCATCGCCGGCAGCGCTGGTCAGCGTGTTGGACGTGCCCGACACTGTACTGGACCCGTCGAACGACGCCGGGCGCTGCGGCTGCGCAGCCGGAATAGACTGCGGCGACGGGATTGCAATCCCCTGCTGCGAGCGCGGCTGCGGCTGCGGCGACGCGCGCGGATCGGCAATATGCGCGCCCGCCGTGTAGCTGCGCGGCCGCCCGTAGCCGCCGTCGGTGCTCGCAGGCGGCACAAAGGCGGCTTGCAGCGGGTTCCCTGGTGCGGCGGATATCGGCTGCGGCGTCTGCATCGGGTCGTAGAAGTTGGCCTGCACCTGCTCGGGCTGGTTGTAGTACATTTGCTGGTCGTATGCAGACACCGGCCGCCCTGCCGGGTCGTACCCGCCGTACATGGATGGTGTGTTTGCGTACATGGCCGGCCCGGCATATGCGCCGGTAGTACCCATGGCGTACATTGGCTGTGACGTCACGTAGCTGTATGGCACCCCCACTGGCGGCGGGCCGCTCACCGAGCCCATCATCGACGGCGGAGCAGCGTACTGCTCGTAGACTACCTGTGCGGGTTGCGAGTACTGTTGCTGTTGCTGGTACTGCTGTTGCTGAATAGGTGGCAGCCCGGCCTGGCTAGCCGGAATGCCCGCGCTGGTCGGTGCTTCGGACATCCGCACTGAGCCGGTTGTGGGGCGGATGCGCGACTTTGTTTTGGCCATTCGCGGCGCGTACACATCGCCGTTCACGGCCTCGTCATCATCGTCATCGTCTCGGATCCCCGGGCTCTTGATTCCGCCGCCCCCAGCCAGGTTTAGGCTGTCGGTGCTGCTATACCAGCTACGATGTAGCTGCGTCAGATCGCCTGCGCTGCCCAGCCCGGCTAGTCCGCAGCTCGACGTGTCGCTGACCAGCGAGTTGTCGGCAGTCGACGGAATGGCCGGCAGCTTCTTCGACGTGCTCACAGACGCTTGGCTCGACACCGTCGACGGATACGACGCAAACCGCGACGAGTTCTCCGACGCCGGCGAGATCATCGACTGCAGCTTGCTGGCAGCGTCCTTGACTTCATTGTCGTCGTCATCGTCGTCGTCAAATAGGTAGTCGGCCTCGTGCGCACCGTGCTCGGTCGGCGACGGAATCCCGTCTAGCAGCTGCCGGGCTTCCGAGATCGCCGCCTCGTGCTCGGCCCTGGCCTGGCCCACCGTGCCGCTGTCGCTGGTCGAGTACAGCGACGCAAACGACGCGTGCGCCTGCCGGTCCTGCGAGCGGCTCGATGACCGCGACTCGGGCATTCCGCGCGGCCCAAATAGCATGCTGCCGCTGTTCCGCATACGGTTGGCCTCCTCGGTGCGCGCGCTCTGGTCGCGCATACTGTCGATCGACGACGTAAAGCTGCTGGTATACGAGTTGCCCAGCGACTGCAGGCTCGAGCGCGACCATATCCCCGCCTGGCCCAGCGATGCCTCGCTCTTTTGCGCCGCGTGCTGTGGGGTTGGCGGGAGCGGCGGCCGCGGCGCCGCTTGCGGCTGTGCTGCTGCCGCCGGCTGTTTAGTCGCTTCCTTGTACCCGCTCATTGCGCTGCCGCTGCGCCCTGTGGTGCCCGGCTGCGCGTGGTCCTCGTACAGCAGCTTCATCCGCGTTGGTTTGCGCGGCATGTGCGCTTGCACTTTTTGCTGCTGTACCTGCATCTCGTTGTTGGCCAGGTTGAGCAGCAGCGATTCGATCGAGTTTTCGTCGGCGCCGCTCGACTGCGCGCTCTGCGACTCGGTGCCCTTGGCGTACGATGGCGTCAGCACGTCGCTGAGATGCGCTAGCCGTTCGGCCGTCTTCATTGCCTTTTCCGCCGCCGGTGCATTCCTACGAGCTTAAAAGAATGTCCGTGGAGAATGTCGTCAGGGGGTTATTAGCAACAAGAATCTACCCACATGTAGTTTTTTCGCGTTTATGCGCAGTAAAGTCTCGCTTCTTTTTTGGACCGATCAAGGGAACGCGGTGGGTGCGAACTAGCAAACATTCGCAGTAAGTCTGCAGCAACATATCCGCGGTGTGAGAATTGCAGTAGCACATGCGCCTACGCGAAGTAGAAACTCTAACCAACCGCGAGACAACGCGACGCGCTCCTTTTTTTGCTCCCTGGAATGAAATCCAGACGCAGTAATGCTCGTAGACCAAACACACGCGAACAATAGCGCTAGGAAGGAAAGCAAAAGTCCCCCTCTTCCCATGCCAAAAAAGGGCCATTTTGTTGTTGGCACTTACGTGAATTTTACCAGACACGCCGGAAACAGCCCGTCTTCGTCCGTGTTGATGATTTTGCCGCGCCACCAGTTTGCATCGGCTACAGTGAAAAAAAAATGTCAACGCGAATGCCTAATTAGTCGGGTGGCTGCAGGCGATCGAACAACCGACAATTACACTATTCGTGTCGAGAGGCACTTACCGCAATCCAACACCTCGATAAGATCGCCTACAGATTCAGAAGACACGTTGAGGACACGCCTCGCAAGCAGGCCGTGCAGCTTCATTAGCACGAGTAGAGCGTGCACCAAACGGGCAAATGCCGTCTTCAGTGCAGCCAAGCGACGTACCTTTTTTAAACGGCAGGTCTTCGACGCCCTCGCCGGCAAACGTATACAGCGCCTCGGCAAAGTGCCGGCCGTCTCGGATTCCCTCCGGTGCTATCATTATGCTCGCCTCGTCCGTCTATATCGTTTTTGGGAACCAGGATGCAGCTGTAAACCTCCCACTCGCACTGTTCGTCGTTCAACGGCAATTCAAAAGAGCGACAGGCTTTTAAATTAGCAGCAAGGAAATAAGGGAAAATAAATGCGTATGCAAAAATGCGTTTTTTGCGATGAGAAATACAGAAAGAAAAATTAGAACATAAAAGCGCAGACGTGGACGGTAGAGTAAACAAGTAAACGAGCGAATCATTTTTCGCGAGCCCGAGATTCTCGTGTGCGCCGTTTTTGGAATCCGATTAATTATAAAAAATGACTGCAACTGTTCCTCCCTCTCCCCGTTTTTTTTCTTCCCGGGCTTGGACCGAAGGGGAGGACTCGTTGAGCAGGCTGGTTTAGTTCTCGGCGTGCTGGCCAGTACGTCATTGACTTGTGTTCTATCTAGAGTGCGTTGACAACTGGACTTGCTCCGACTTCCAAGTTTAGAATTCCGATTCGCCAGACAACCGGCCTGCTGCTCTAAATACGGGGTTGCCTGGTTGTCTTCAACAAAGCGCTTGTTCTAAATAAAGCACAGAGCAGGCTGCAGCAGCTCTAGCCAGCAAATATGGCGGATGGCATTCTACGTTGCCAACGGATCGCCAAACCCTCCGACAGGACGTGGTCAGCTTCTGGTTCGGTGCTTGCTTGGCTTCAAATAACACAACAATGCGCGAGCAATTTCTACTAAACACCAAAAATAGCCTGCCCAGATTATCACTATAACCGCCCCCCAGTCGCCCGAATTCGTGCGAAACCTTGGCGGCCGGCAAGCCACACAATGTGCGGCTGGGCTGGACGCAAAAATTTTCTTGGAAGACTACACGGGACTATAATGTCCTGAGCCGTGCAGAGCCAACCATCGCCAAGGCATCACTTGCGCCGCCACAAAAACAGCGGCAATAGGAATCTCCAGAAAAATCAGCTCATGGGCTCAACAGACTTCCCGAAAGCAAGCAGGGGGTTGCTCCGGCTGCCTCCGTCGCCTGCCCTGATTTCCTGCTTTTTTGCAGACGAGGCGCGTGCGCCCAAAGGGCACACCCCCGCCTCCTGCCTGCCGTTCGCATTATCTGCAAGTCAATCCCAATGTTACTTGTTGTCTGGCCGAAGAAAACAGGGGGCGGAGGCGGGCCCTGAGCATGACACTGCCCGTCAGCTGCTCATCCCGCTCGCCCGTCGGAATTCCTATATCTTGCCCCCTGCCCGCACCCAATTTTTTTCTTTCTCCACGCTTCCTTCAATTCCGACGCTCCAAACCCCGACACATACACTACAAAATTACACTCTGTTGGCAGCAAGACCACGGCCCCGCACTCTGTCCACATTCGCAATGATGGTTTCAAGCACTCGTCCGCTCACTTCGACCGCCGGCTCCAGTCCGCGCGGCGACGGCAGCTGCTCGCAAAGCGCCGGCTGCGCCCAGCAGGATCCGTCGGACCCCCAGATGTACTCACTCATCCAACAGCTCTTCAATACCGCCATGGTGTGCACAGCCAGCAGCCACGAGGGGACGCCCGCCGTTGCTCCGTCGACACAGCCGCCTTGTCCGACTTCCGACGGCAGCTCTGCGTCGGTGTTGGGCGGCCTCCTGGCCGGCATCCATCCAGCCAATCCTGCATTTGCTGGGAACAACATGGTGCCTGCATCGCTGCGGCCGCAATACGACGCGCATTCGGGCGCAGGCCAGCCGCCCTTTCCGGCGTTTCCTGGATCACACCCAATGGCGCCATACGGGATCCCGCTCGGGCCGCAGCCGTCGCCACACGACAGCGAAATGCTGGCGCTGCCCGAGCCGTCCAGCTGGAGCATGCTCTCGGCTCCCGCAGGTCCAAGCGTAGGTGTGCTAAGCCCTCCGGCCAATATTGCCCAGGTCATTGCGTCGGGCAGCCCCGGTGGCGCCGTGCTGTCGTCGGACACAATCGGCGCCCAGAACCCGTTGTTGGCCACATACGCGGCGCCGCACGCATACTATCCGCCTGCGTCGCTGGGCTGGCACCAGAGTGCGCCCACGACTGCGTACGGCGAAAGCCACTCGCACTACCAGAGCCCGACCGGCTCAGAGTTCCCAACATTCCCGTTGCCGCTGCGCCCGCTGTCGGCCACGCAAAGCCCGACCAACAACAGCTTCTTGCTATCTGGAATGGCCAATCCCGCCGGCGCTGCACCCGCACAGACACTGCACTTTCCAGCGCATGGCCAGTCGGAGCTGCGCAGGGTGGCCGATCGCTCGTTTGGCGCCTTGGCTCAATCCATCGGCACCAGCCTGTCGCCGTCGCCGTCCCGTGCGCTTTTAACTGGCAGCGACAACGACGACAGCGAGAGCAATCAGGAAAGCGACGTGCTGGTGGGCCCGTTCCGCGCCGAGGGCAGCTGGAAGAACCAGCCGCGCAACTCGATCTCGCGCAAGCAAAAGAAGGCGTTTTACCGGTGGCTGCTCGACAACACGCGGTTCCCGTTCCCGAGCGAGACCGAGCGCCTGTCGCAGCTGGCGGTGGACCTGGTCAGCGAAAAACAGTTCAAGTACTGGTTTGCCAACATCCGCTGCCGCCAGTTCACCAAGCACCGCGACGCCGAAGGCAATCTGTACTTTGCGCCCAACGCAAAGTTCTACGAAAGCTGCATCCGTCTAGGCCTGGCCATCCAGCACGAGATCCCGGCCGACGTCAGACGCGACATGAAGCACCCGCGCAAGCACTCGATGCGCCGGATGTAGCTCGCCAGAGTCGTTTGTCTTTTTATGTACATGCCACATTTGCTATTTTTAACCACCAAATTGATGGATATCGGAGCGCTCACGGTCCAGGATTTTGAGAGACATTTATTATTGTTCGATTGAAAGCCAGCTCTGCGAGCGATGGTGGTGGCTGAACCTTCTTTTCCAGAGAGTGTGTTTTCGCTCCCTATTTTCAAAACATTCCATATCGCTACTAATTCCCAGCTCTCCTCTCCTCCCATCGCAATGACCGAAGCCAAACCAACCGGCCGAGGCCAGGCGCAGCAGTTCTCGGACACCGAGAGCAAGCTGATTGCCGAGCTCCGCGAGCAGCTGCCCGAGATCGCTCAGGAAGCCGCGGCAGCGACCGAAACCCCCGTCGCAAGTGCGCTCTGGGGCGTGGAGCTCCTTCCCAGCGCCGACGCAGCCGAGCGCGATCTGCGCGTCGACGTCATCCTGGCCAAGTTTCTGAAAGCACGCAACGGCGACGTCAAGCTTGCGCGCGAAATGCTGGTCAATACGCTAAAGTGGCGGGCGGAGTTTGGAATCGCCGGGATTCTGGACGAGCAGTTTCCCGAGGAGGTGTTTGGCAATGTCGGTTACCTGTACGGCCACGACGGCAGCGGGCGGCCGGTGACGTACAACTTTTACGGCGGGCTGGACAACAAGCTGGTGTTCGGCGATCTGGAGCGGTTCCTGAGATGGCGGGTGCAGCTGCACGAGCGCGGCATGCAGCAGCTGGACTTTGTCGACGTCGCGGATATGGTCCAGGTGCATGACTATGAGGGCGTGGGGCTTTTGAGCTACGACAAGTTTGCCAGAGCCGCGTCCAAGGCCACCGTGCAGCTGATGTCTGACAACTATCCCGAAACGCTGTCGACCAAGATCTTTGCCAACGTGCCGGGCTGGGGCGAGACCATTTTCAACATCATTGGCCGCTGGCTGTCGGACGAGACCAAGAGAAAGTTTGTCGTGGTCAGCAAGGCCAGCGCACCGGCAGCGCTTGTCCAGCATATTGGTGAGGACATTCCCGAAAAGTTCCGTGCAGTGCCCGAGCCGGTCGCTGATGCTGCTCCGGCGGAGCCCGAGGGCCAGGAGCCAGCAACCGGAACAAAGGATGACGACATCCCAGACGGCGAGGCTGCAGCTGCCGGCGCTACGGCGACCTCGTCAGCGCCAGAGCCGCAGCCAGCTCACCTCGATGCGGCCGAGTCGCTGCCCAAGCCAACCGATGGGACCGATATCCAGGTCAACAGCGAAGCGCTGCAGCCGGCGCCGGCCACAATCACCGCAGCTCCCGATGCGCAGCCAGCGGCAGACGTGCCCGATGACCTGGCCACTGATACCGCTGGAATGCGTCTCGACGACCAGACCGATCCAAAGCAAGAGATGTCGACCGCCCAGAAATGATGTGCTATCACACTCACCCACGAGCTATTCTCAGCCGTAGCTCTCCACATCATCACAGCATGTGCTTTAAGCATCACCAATATAAACCACAGACCACACCGCTCGTGTAGAGTTGGTTAGTGTCTAATATTCTATTTTGTTTTTACAAATTGTCTAGCAGCTTGATGGTGGTCATATCTGGCGCCACGCCCTTCTTCATCAGCCAGGCGACAACATCGGAATGCTTCTTTTGTACTGCATAGCGCAGCGCTAGCGAGCTCGGCTGCGCGCCGGCCTTGACCAGGCGCTTAACTATGTCCAAGTGTCCATACACCACCGCCATTAGCAGCGCCTTGTTGTCGCCTCCAGCCGTAGCGTCGGCCCCGTTTTTCAGCAGCAGGCGCACCATGGCCATGTTTCCGGCCTTGGCAGACAATACCAGTCCGGTGCTGCACTTGGCGCCTGCGCACGATATGTCCATGGCCAACAATCGTCGAACCAGATCGAACCGCTGCTGATTCGGATTCACCAGCTTTCGGCGCTTTCGCTGCGGCCGATCTGCCGTTCTCAGCTTCTTCATCTTTGGCATCTCCCACTCGTCATCAATCCTGTACAGCCGCACCGGGATTTTGACGTCTGCAACCCTGGGCCCAGTCTCGCGTTTCCGCCGCTTACTCTTGCGCCGCGGGGGCAGCAGCTCGTGCTCGTTGCGATCGATCTGATCGAGCAGCTCCATATTCAGAAACCGGAACGCCAGAGCGCTGGAGAGCACCTGCGCCTTGTTCCACTGGCCCCGGGATCGGGCAAACCTGTAGCATGTGCACGGAGTTGCCTCGCGTGCCAGGCAAAAATACGTCCAGCGGCAAGCCGTCACCAGGTGCTCGTTCCCCGAGCAAATAAGCAGCTCCAGCAGCAGCTCGTAGGGGAGATCCGTTAGTTTCGCCATATCCAATGCAGCGCGCTCCTATTCCCGGCCAACAGATACCGGCATTTGCAGCGACCGGCCAGCTCGTCGAATTGCGTCTTCTGTTCAAGTCAAGTAAAGAACGGAAATTGTTGGAAAAAAATTACGCCAGTTTTTTTTCTCAAGCTTTTTTATTCGAGCCGAGTGGGCTCGCCCATGCGACTCGAGCCCACACGCGAATCCAAGCTACAGCTGGATCGACGCGTCGCGTGAAGCCAGCCTTTTTTTTCTGCTCTCCCTCTTCCAAGCTGACTTCTGACCAACTATTTGTCTTTGCATTCCCGACCAAACAAAAAGGGGGGCGAATTGTGCGGTTTAAATGTCCACATGGCTGACCCGTTCGCCAGCATGCGTCGCAAGCCCGCCGGGGCGACATACGGCCGCAAGGCGCTTGCCGCCCGGCGACTCGCTCGGCCAGAGACATCGCCTAATAGCGACCGTACGTCCTCGCATTTACATTCCTCGCCAGCCGCAAACATAGATACAGAAAGCAGTGACGTCGAGTCTGAGTCTACGGGCAGCGAGGATGGCTCGGACGCTTTGCAGAAGCGGACGCGGTACGGCAGCCGCCCAGCTGAGGCGGCTGGCGAGGCGACGCCTAGACGGACCGCGCGCTCGGCGATTGCGAAACTCGAACTGCTGTACCAGGATACTAATAGTCCGGGGCGCAAGTACTCGTCGGCGCGCGAGGTCCTGGACTCGACAAAGTGCAGCTGGGACCTCGGGTCTGACAACATTGAGATTGAGGGCCCGGCGCACGGCAAGCCGGCGCGGAGGACGAAACGAGTGGTGCGGAATAACACTGATATATTTATCAGCGTGGACAAGCCAGGTGCCAAAGGTAGCGGCCGCAAATCAAAGGCTGCTGGGCCACGCGCGTCAACTCTAGACGCTGACCTCAAACCTCGTTCAACGACACCGCCCGCCGCCAAGGCCAAACCAACGCCAGCATCTAAAATTACAGGCAAGGTATCCAAAGCTGCGCCAAAGAAACGCACTCAGACACTGAAAAGAACCCAGGCTGCCGTGAGCAGCGACAGCGTCGAGCTAGAGCAACAGGTGCCGATCAGCGCGAATATCGGCCTCGGTGTGGACGCCCACTCGGTTGCTAGCGACGCCACGCGCGAGTCGAATGCGTGGGATATGGTTGATCTTTTGTCTAGCAGTCCGCTGTTTAGCAGGACTGCCGGCTCTAAGCGCACAGCATCCGATAGACAGAAGCGGCGGTCTGGCAAGGGAAGCAATTTGCCATCATCGTCGCCACCGTCAACTCCCGGGCGTCTGCTCGATAGCAGCAAGGGCAGTGGGCTGCCGAGTAGTATAGGCAACTCGGATAGCGACAGCGACGAAAAGCCGGGATCCAGTATATTTAGGCTGGAAACACCAAAGACACAGAGTATCAGCGCTTTCAAGGGGCCGTCGATTGCAACGTCCAAGCGCCTGCAGTCGCGGGCGTTTGCGCAAAACGTCGTTTACAAATACGGGCGTGCGCGCAACGAGGATGAGGACGACGATTTGACGGCGGGCTTTACTCGGGCGCTGGGTCTGCCCATGCTTTCAGAGGCTGCTCCACGCTCGCTGCTCGAGAGTCCGGATGTTGGTAGCTCCAACGACAGCATTAATCGGCCGGGTGCGTCGGTTCATCCGCTTGAGCATCGCGATGGCGGCCTTGATAGGTCAGCATCAACCGAGCCATTCAAGCGACTGTTGAGCGATATTCTGCAAGGATTTAATTCCCCCGACGCCGGCACCTTTGACCCTGCCTGTCTTCGACTACTAGAGAATCTCGCCGACAGCGATTTCTGCGAGGAACTTCTGTGCGACAAACAGGCGCTCTCCACGCTGTTGCGTGGTATATATCGTGCGCGCAAGGACCCGCTAGTGCTGTCGACGACCATGTTGCTGATGACCTTGGCATTTAGCAGGCCGACGGTTATGCAGATGCTCGTATTCGAGCGTCAGGCGCTGGAGATGGTTGCCGAGCTTCTTAAATTAGGCTTGGCACCCGACCTGTTGTCGCTGCGGCACCGGGGCAGCTTCGAAACCAAGGCTCAGCACCGATGTGTTGCCTATATCTGCTCGATAGTCCGTGGCTGCCATCTGGTTGGCGATACACTGCCGATATCGACCTACAATCTAGCACTGGCCGCATTGCATGGGTTTACGCGCAAGGACGATGCCGCATTCTTGGCAATGGCGCCCCTACTGCGCGGAGAAATGCACGAGTCAGGGTGTCTGGGCTTAATCGCCGAGCGCGCGCTCGTGTCGAGCATTCCGTCGTTTGCTGGGCTGCAGGGGCTGGCACCAGACGTGCAACCGAGCGTGACTGGCAATGCATTTGAGCCGAGCGGCGACGATACTGATGATATGTGGATGGACTTTGACCTGCCGGAAGAGCGGAAGGACGTCGCGTCGGCGCTGGCTGCAGCCACGGCGTCGGCGGCGACATCGGTGCGGGATAGGGGCCAAAATGACGCTGGAATTTCGATCCGGCCCGTGAAATGCGTCACAGACGTCCTCGAGCGGGAGCCGGATGGTGCCAGGCAGACGTCAGCCTCGATTGCACTCGAGCTGGAGATCCTGCAGTTTTGTGCCACCGCATCAGCTGAGAACCAGGACGAAATTCTGGCCAACGACTCGTGCGTGCCGATGCTGCTGACTTTGCTGGCAAAGTCACAACAAGACGCCTCTGGTCTCAATTTGAATGCGTCGTCGGTTTGCGCGCTGGAGACGGTGGTGCTTGCGCTGCAGTTGTTGGTAAACCTGGCCAACAGCAGCACCAAATTCAGCGTGCAGTTTGTCGCGTGCGACGGACTGGATATTGCCGCCAAGAATGTTGCCATCGTGTCGCAAAAGCTGGCGCTGCCGCGCAAGCCCGGAGCTGGCAATGTCGATTTTTCGCCGGCTCGCAAGACGCTGGCTGACGAGGTTGGCGACTTGCGCTACGATATTCTGCTCGTGACTAGTGCGCTGCTGACAAACATTGTGGACTCCGATCCGTCGTGCGTTCTGCACATTGGCCACGTTCGCCAGGACCAGCAGTGCCGTTTAGCCAAGCGCTGTTTTCCTCGGTGTCTGTGTGAGAGCCGCTTGTCGCTGGTAGTGCTGCTTGCCAAGGCGTTTGTATCCTGTCACATGAACCAAGTTAGCGCCGATGCAGCGATTGCAGCCGGGTATCTGGCGGTGCTTCTGGGGTTCCTGATGCGTGAGCCTCAGTCCGCGTGCCGGGAGCTAATCCAAAAACACCTTCCTCGGCGAGATGTCGCCGTAGTTGTCGAGCATATCCAGAAGTTTATGCATGTGTCCGATGCTGTCGGCAAGCAGTTTGGCGGCCTGCTGAGCGGAATCGGATCGCCAAGGAAGCCCCGCAAGGCGCAACACAGTATAGCTGACAGCAGCATGCTCATGGCCGGTGTCGAGACAGTTGCTATACCGGCGCCCAGCCTTCGGTCTGCCGCATCCTCGACAGTAAACGCGACGCTCCACTCGATTATCAGCTCACTCAACTCTGCATAAGAATATTTGTTATTTTGCACAAACTGAAAATTTTGGACTGGACTACTCGACGTCGCTCTCCTCGTCCTCGTCGTCCTCAAAGAACTCAAACTCTTCGCCCTCCGATGCGTACGTGTCCGCCAGGTTGCCACTGGCTGCACCTGTCTGCGTTCCCAGCATCCGCATAAACTCGTCGACCTGGCTATCCACGCGCTCGCGAACCTCCTGCGACGCCTGGCCCTGTGTTAAGGACAATGCTCGATCCTCGATGCGCTGCCGGGTCTCCCGTGCCGCCTGCTCGTCCTCGCGGTCAGCGTCAATGCGCTTGTCCAGCTCCTCGTAGTTTACCCGCAGACCATTTGCCGTTTCGCGCTGGCCGTCGTAATAGAGCCTGAGAGCGCGCAGCTTGCTGCGGATGCATTTCAGCAGCGACGGCTGCAACCACCCCGACTGCTCGCATGGCGTGGCGCGCCAGCCTCGTTCGTACTCCAGTAGCTCTTTGATCGGCTGGATCTCTATGTACATAAACTGAAAGATTCCCGACACCTTTTGACGTGCCGCCTCTTCGTTGTATGTAATGTTCTGCGCACGCACCACGTTTAGTGGCGCCGAATCCACACGGTGTGGCCGGCCTAAAGTCCGCCGACTGGCACGCATCCGGCCACTAGTTGTGCCCACAAACATAGTGCGAATATCCAACACCTGGTACTTGCGTGACTCAGGGTCTTTGCGCGGATCATAGCCGAGCCGGATCCAGCAGCTCCGCCAGGGCCCGTTCTCCATAAGGTATGCGAATATCGGCATGACAATGTTGTTCTTTATCCCGTCGCAGTCGGCCACCGGCAGCAGAACCTCCACTGCGTTTCTACTGACAACCGGGTGCTGCAAAAGAATGTTTTCGGCCTTTTCGAGGACCTCGGGCGGAATGAGCTTGCGGTACTCCTCGGACTCGGGAGATGGGCGCGTGGGGACCTCTTGATCGCCGAACCTAATAGAGATTCCGTGAAAACCGCCCTTGCGCACGTCCCGCACGCCATTCTCGTCGTTTGGCGCCTGCTCGTCGATGAGCTTTTCGGCTTCTTCCTGGGTCCGGGGACGGAACTGCGAGGGCCAGCCATGACGATCAATGCATGGCGCCGGCATATAGCTATTCTTTGCATCGAGGGCCTTGTCGAACACATCGCCCGATCCTAGCTCTTTGATGCAGTCAATATCGATATCCCGTAGGGCCGTACTAATCCGGGATAGTGGATCGTCCTTGGGCACAATATACTGAAAGTCGGACAGCTTGCGAAAGCGCGCAGTCTTGTCAATAACTGCGATAACTTTGGTCGTAGTCTTGACCTGTGGTTCGTCCCCAGGCGCGCCGGATTTTGGTTTTTTGATCCGCCGAGTGACCTTTATAAGCAGGTTTTCTGTTGGGACCACCTGGCCTTTTATCGAATGCGAAACTGGGTCTTTATACCGGTACCGGAGCTCAACCAGCGGTCTGTCCTCTCTGTTTACGTCGCGCGCCAGCTTTTTGCTACCGCCAATTGACTGAATGGCATTGTCTGTGTTGGCCACATATCCTGGGTAATCGACAGCAAACACAGTTTGCTTGGGAATTGGCCGCCGCACGGCCATCTCTGGCTGACCGTTTGCCATTGCGGTGCTGCCTTTTGCGCGAGTTGTATAAGAAGCAAATACAGAGACTAGTTTATTTAGCGCGGGAAAGGCAAAAGAACGCGTGGCAAACACACAATCGAGCTGTTATTTATGCTATATTACGAGCTGGTGCCAAGTTTGGGATTGGGGCACGTGGACGGTTTGCTTTTATGACCGCCTGGGCTGCTGATCCGGAGGCGGCCAGTTGCCGCTCAATGACAGACTTAGGTTGCTGTTGTCGTACAGCACTGGTTCGGTTAGGGCGTGTGAAATAGGCACGCCAGTTGGAACCTGCATAAACCCGGGCGACGGCGGCTGCTGGTACAGAGCGTTTGCTGGGATTCCGCCCGGCACCGGCATCTGCGGCGACAGCGAGCCGCCCATCGCGTTTGCTGGAATGCCACCCGGTCCAAGGGGGTTCAACTGGCCGGTTACAGGCCCACCAAGTGCCAGGTCGCTGAGATCGTTGCTTGAGGCATTGCTAGATCCGGAGTTGCGCTGCCCGATCTGCGGAGGGGCAAGAAACGATGATTGCTGCTGCTGCTGGAGCGGCCGCTGTTGTTGTTGTGGCGGCTGTTGCGAGAGAGTATGGTGGATGCCTGGGCTTGTCAGGGCAGAATACGGGTTATTAGCCTGTAGGCTTGCCATTGCAGCCGCCATCGACATTGGCGATGCCTTTTGGAGATTCAAATACAGAGGCGATATACCCGCAGGGTTTGGCCCCGGCGGCGCGGTGTTGGCATAGCCACCGTATAGCAAAGCTGGGTTAGCGGTAAAGGCATTGGCGACTTGCGCGCTCGGCAACGGGTACGGTGCCGTGCCGTGTTTGGTCGCTGTCCGTGCCTTGTTGTACCGGCGCTGCCGCGACTCGTACTTGCCAAATTTCTTCTCGTCTTCGTTGAAGCGTTTTTTGTCTTCTTCGGCAAGCCTGACGTAGGGCTGCCGTGCCTCCTCCGACAAGGCTTTCCAGCGGGCACTCATCAGCTGCAAAAACTCGCGGTTCTTGAGCTTTCTGGTTTTTTCGTCGACCTTGTCTCTAGCATGAAAAATGGCGGCGTTTAATAGTTGAATCGAGACTCCTTGCTCTGCGTTTCTCTTGGCAAGGCTTGAGCGGAAAAGGGGGATGGGCGCACAAACCAAGGGATTCTGGATGCTTGGTGCAAGGGTGATACTTACCGTTGGTCGTTGACATAATAGATAAAGGCGTTGCGGAAGCGCTTGAACTTGCTCTTGTTGCGCGGCGCCCGTGGTTTTATCTGCGTTGAAGCCGACACAATCTGTGATCCCGGTTGAGGCTCGTGCACCAGCGGCTGGTATGAGATCGAATGGGTAGCGGGTATGTTAACCAGTTCAGGAATTTCCTGCTGTAAATCGGGTCGTGCTAGCGGAGAGACGCTTGCGGTGTTGCCAGGGGGCACAGAGAACGGCGATAGCGGTTGACTGAGCGTATATTCGTCAAATATCGGCGATCTGGCGGCGCTGTTCAGATCGGATTGCTGCGTAGAGACCGCCGTCAAGTCAAATGGGGACACCATGCCTGATGTCAGCTCAGGTGTAGGTACTGCGCCAGCTTGGGATGGCGGCTGCTGCTGGCGATCGGTTGCATTCGATGCGCTGCTTTGCGGTGTGTAGTTTGCAACGTTAATATTTGGAATTGTGCTCATGGCGCGGTATTCTTCCGGCTTGAAACTCTTTTGACCGCTTGTAGAAAGTTGGAAATAAAATATAACCCCGAATAGACAAAAGAAGGTTCTTTGAATAACCCGCAAATATCCTTTTATGGCTGCGGGCGAATACGGCAAAATAAGCAAGACCGTCGTAGTCGGATACAATACTACAGTGTTGAAGATTGAGAGTAGAGGGAGAATGACCCTTTTTCTTCGGCCGGCGGGTGGAAATGCCGAGTGGGCGGCGGTTGGACCGCGCATGTTACACGAAACCCTGTACATAAACAAACAATACCAGAATTTGAAAACAGGCCATATCGCGAGGGGTTGATTTAAATATAGAACCTGAGCTGTCATAATAGAATGCCACGGCGTTGCTGCGCACGGACAACATTGGCTTTCAATTGGGCCACTTGCGTCTGCCGGCCTGCCGGATCTAGCTCCAGGGCGAGAGGGTTTGGCTCGGCTGTACCGGTTCGGCTCGAGCCACGAAAAACCTCCGTCTGTAAGCACGTGCCAGCTTGATAGCGGCCAGTTTTCGAGCTCTCCTCTTTCTTCAACAACTGTACTCTATTTTCTTGTAATTCAGACACACCTGCTTGCCCTCGCAATGTCTTCCCCGCCAAAGCCCTGGGAACAGAGCGCTACAGCTGCGCCGGATACTGGGACAGCTGCGCCGACCCTGCCTGCAACTGCGGCTGCGGATGCCAGCGTAGCGGCCGGTGATAGCAGCAATCCAGT
Organism: Coemansia sp. RSA 2711; assembly: GCA_027575275.1. Classification (NCBI taxonomy): domain Eukaryota; kingdom Fungi; phylum Kickxellomycota; class Kickxellomycetes; order Kickxellales; family Kickxellaceae; genus Coemansia; species Coemansia sp. RSA 2711. Next base: position 23,646 of record JANBPA010000145.1, read on the forward strand.
ACAGCCAGTGATGAACGCAAACACTGGATATACTGGCGGGTATGGCATGGGGACGTATGGCGGCTACGGCGGCATGGGGTCTTACGGAGGCGGCTACGGCATGGGCGGTTACGGCGGCATGGGCGGGTATGGAATGGGCGGCGGGTACGGCATGGGTGGCTACGGCATGGGTGGATATGGCATGGGTGGCTACGGCATGAACGGACCAATGGGCCAGCAGGGGCCGATGTCGCTGACACAGCAGCTGGATGCGTCGACTCGGAGCACGTTTCAGCTTGTAGAATCGCTGGTCGGCGCGTTTGGCGGCTTTGCCCGAATGCTAGAGTCCACATACTTTGCCACCCACTCGTCGTTTATGGCCGTGCTAGGCGTAATGGATCAGTTTGGCATGCTGCGCAGTTCACTAGCAAGCGCTGTGGGATCGACTTTTGCCTACGACGGGTTGCGGCGATTTCTGTCGCGTGTCACTGGCCGGCCTGTGAGTGTGAACAAGAGCGATTTGGACGCAAACAACTTTGCCGAGTATGAGAAGCGGTCGCGGATCAGCAAGCGGTCGTTGCTGTTGTTTTTTGCTATTATCGTTGGCCTTCCGTATCTGATGACCAAAGCGATCCGCTCGATTGCCTCTCGCCAGCGAAAATTAACGGCACAGCAGCTGGGCCCTTCCGGGGCGCAGAGTGGGCCTGGGCAGGCTATGCGCGCGGTGGGTATGGAGTTTGCGCAAGCGCAGTACGATTTTGATGGCGAGTCCAAGGCCGAGCTAAGCTTCAAGCGCGGCGATCTAGTCGCGGTAAGCAGCAAGGTCGATATCTGGGGCAAGCCCAGCGAGTGGTGGCGGGGTACGACGCAGGATGGGCGAGAGGGCCTGTTTCCAGCTAGCTACGTGGCGGTGATCCAGGCCGGCCAGAACCCGCAAGCGATTGCTGCCGAGTCGGCAGCTACGGCGGCAAAGGCCATCAGCTCTTCGGAATTTCGCAAAGCTGAAAATGTGCTTTGATGAAGCTCAGATTGAGCCGAGCCGCGGCGAAGAGTTAAAAACGACAATCACAGCTGACGCCTTTTGTCTCCCAATTCCGTTTGTTTACACTAATTTCATTTGCCTTTTTTGCGCTCTTTTGTAAAGCAATGTCTGCAGAAAACGCGCCTGAAAACGCCCAGCAGGCTTCTTCGCCGGTTAAGCCAGGCATCGAACCGATGAATGATCATGCCGCTGAGCCGATGGTTACAGATACCGAAGTAACCGAAACGGCGCAGCCAGCGCCGATGGAGGTCGACGAGACAACGCCGGCAGCAGATCCAGAAGCTGTGAGCACTCCCGCCAAGGCACCCCATGACAGTCCGCTTGGCAACATTATTGCCAGCGCTACTCCCACGAAGCGCGGCGAGCCGCAATTCAAATGCGTATACCCGCCCAGCGAAGACACGCAGAGCCTGGTAGTCGAGCACTTTGGGTTTCTGCCCATCTCATTCATCGACGAGATCATCAATGCAGCCAACGACACGATTTATCGGGCAACTGACGCGCTGTGCAAATTTGTCGAGAAGGAGCAAGGCAGCGGCGAGGCCACCAGCCAGGCAATCAACAAGGCCGAAACGCTGCTCGAGCATGCGGTTGACAAAAACTTTGACAAATTTGAGCTGTATGCCCTGCGCAACTTGTTTAACGTTCCCCAGGGGCTAGAGGACTACGTTGTCATGCCGCATCGGAGCGCCGATGCAACTGGCGGTCCCGTCATATATGCCGAGGACGAGGCTGCGCTGGACAAGGAGCTAGAGGAGGTGCGGCAGCAGCTGATTGCCAGCAACTTGCTGAAAACCCGAGTGCAGTGCGATATTGCCAAGGTCGAGCGGGGCTTGCGGCGGCTGCGTGCACTCAACGAACATCTGCATATCAGCGAGATTACGCAACAAACGATCAAGGACACGGCGGTAATTGCTGATGTGCGCGCACGCATCGCCGAGATCACGCAGCTGGTAGAGCAGCTGGAGGCGGTTGCAGGGCCGGAGCATGCGCCGGCGTCAATGGAAGCGCTCAAGGAGCCGTCGGGCCGGGATCTGTACCTGGCCCATATGTCTGACATTCAAAAGACTATCTGGGAGCGCCGACAAGCCCAGCCGCAGGTGAACTGAGCTTCAAGTGTTTTGATTTTATTTCCAACTTTGTGTCCATCAAGGCGAACTTCAATTGTTTACAATGCATTATTGGTGGCATATCCATGTTACATGTCTCCGATTCAAACGCAAGTAGAGTGTGTATATGCCACCTTACCATTTCCCCACCATGCAAGCTGCCAATGATCAACTTGGCAGCTTTTTCCCCGCTGTGCTGCCTGGAATTGCTGGGACACTGCGTGCTTCGACCAGATGTGCCATATCCGAGTGCTTCGCGGGAACATTTGGGCTGCACGCATAAACATCATTTTCTTAGAATGGCGAAGGCGTGTCAACAAAGCAGCAACTCGGACTGCAGCTTGCTGCATGGCCAGCACGCATTGTGCTGGGGAAGAAAATTTCTCGATGAGGCGCACGATGCGATGCCAATTTTGGCTCCGATTATTCGATCCTCGCCAACATGAAAGCAGGATACAGCTAGCTTGGCTCGCGGAACACGAACAACCCGCATTCATCGACGCCCTGAGTGCCTTGGGAAAAAAGGCGCCACGGGTTCTGGCCTGGAAAAGCGCCCTTCTCTGAACAAGAAACGCCAGCAGGCATTGGGGACAACGGGTGTATGCAATGGCAACAAACGGGAAAGAGAGCCGAAGTTCACCCAATGGGCAAATCGCATTTTGGATGTTCAGCCGTTCCACGGCTTAATTCGAAAGTGGCAACCTCCCTGTCCGTCCGCGGCGGGCAGCACGCGGGGCTGATCTCTTTCTGCCTCGGGCGGGCGTCTTTCGACAGCAGCCATTTCTTTTTTCGCGGCCGTGCCTTTGTGCTCGACTGCTCATGCCCTGGCTGGCTTTAGCCACTAGCCCTTCTTGTTCGGAGTAGGAATAATTCGCAGACGCCCTTTTTGTTTCTTTTCCTTTTATTCTCGAGAATATTGCCCGCTTTAGTTTTCCTGTCCAAGCGTCCCTTACTGGCGACAGTGGTATCTATTCCGTTACCAGCCACGCATGTCGCAGTTTTTGCAGATAAACTCGCTGCTGAACATTGGCAACGGCCGGCGAGGCTCCAAGCAGCACGGTGACGGAAATAGCCAAGAGTCGGAGATGTCCAGCCGACCGGCATCGTCGTCGTCGTCGGCGTTCCAGCGTGGCTCCGAGCTGCTGCCGCCGCCAGCTGGCTATCCGCGACAAGAACCACATGTTGCGGTCCCGCCAAACGCACGAGCCGGTAACACGCATGCAGTCCGCGACCAGTCGATTTACACAATGAGCGACTATCGCTACTGGCCGTACACCCGGTACTCTTCGCCGATGCATGCGCCGCAGGGTGTGTTTCCCGCAATGCAGTCGCCAGATGAGAACTTTGGTTTGACGCCCACGCTTGCTGACGCTTATGCGGATCCTCGACGGATGTACCTGTGGAGTCGGCAGCGACGGACGCGCGCATGCCAGAACTGCCACGTCAAAAAGGTCAAGTGTGAGGGCGACGGCGGGCGGTGTTTCAATTGTGTGCGGGCCAACATTGAGTGCAAATGGATTCCGATGAAAAAGCGCGGCCCAAAGCCCAAATCAAAGCTGGCCACTAGTTCGTCTGCCAGCAGCATGAACAGCGCTATTCAGCTGCCGCTGGCCAGCGAAACGCCATACAATGGGCTTGGGCTCGGGCTTGGGCTCGGAATAAGTGCCGGCGCCGCATCGCGCCCGCATACCAGCCGCGCCACATCGGCGACTAACACGGCATCTCCGCATATTGGCGACCAGCACCGCCCATCTTCGAGTCAGCGTGCATCGCGCAGCGTCAGCTGCTCGCAACCCGCTCCGCTATCAGACACCCACTTTTACCAGATTGTGATGGACAGCGAGGGCGGGGAGCTGAGCCAAGAGTCGGTCGAAAATACCATGCGTCGCTTCTACTCCGATGAGGTGACCGAGCGGACGCGCAACGCAGTCGTGTACTACTTTGAGTACTTTTACGCGATCTGTCCGATTTTCCATCCGGCGCTGTTTATCCGCAGGATTGTGGATGGCGAGGTGGATCAGATTTTAATTGACTCCATGTGCGCATCGGCGGCACGCCTGATCAATCGGCATACGGGAAGCAGCATTGACATTGACCAGCTTATCGAGGATACCGATATGCAGCTGCTGTCGTACCTCAGCAGACCAAGTATCGACTACGTTCGCGCAGTGGTAATTATGGCGTCGCTGAACGGCGGCGAGTGCCGATTTATGATGTACAACGCGCTAGCATGCCTGGCCGCTAGTCTGGTAACGCGGCTCGGATGGCATATGTTAGACGCCCGCCCCATTAGCCCCGATATTACCTGGCGCGAGTGGATTAGTATCGAAATCAAACGCCGGACCTACTTTGTTGTGTACCAGATCGACGGATACCTGAGCATGCTTAGCGATCGGTCGATGACAGTGCCAGAAAGCCGCTGCCTAGTCCATGTGCCCGGCTCGGGTCCGTGGTGGGACAATCTGGGAAGCCCGCGCATCAGCGGGCACGTGCCGTCGCAGTTTGACCCGAACTTGTCCAAGGAAGATGTCGTAAAGTCGGGATCGCTGGTTCACAGCTTTGTCGACCTGTGCTCGCTGAACAGGATTATCTCGCAGGTAAACGACGTGTTGTGGAAGCTCAAGCTCGGTTTGCCCACATACCCGCACGGCGACGACTTTAAACCGGACATCAAGTTCTTCAAGTGCTACACTCCTGAAGATATGAATGTGACGCTGCCGATAAGGTCGCTTTTTGAAATTGGCGAGTTTCGTCGGATCCACCAAATGCTGGACGAGTGGCAGCGCGGGCTTGTTAGCGCCAACAAGATGAAGGATATTGCCGATACAAATCACGCGTTTTCCTCGTTTGGCAGCTACACGCACCGCATCCACCAGATGCGCATTCGCTACTTTTGCCTGTACACATACTCGGTTCCCGTCATGCACTACCTGCACCTGGCCAACCGGCCGTCGTTCTTTGAAACCCAGTCGCCCAATAAGGTTTTTGCGGACTCGCCCGACGTGGCCTCGCTGGCGCTGACTGATGCGCCCGAAAACAAGGCCATTTACGACATTCTTTCAAACGTTTTTACCGAGCGCCTCAACAGCGGCCTGCTGGCATACGACGTTATCAACGAGTCATGGCGAATCTGTGTCGATGTTGTCTACGATCTTGTGCGGCATCTAGACTGCAACCAGGACATTCCCCTTGAACGCTACGACCAGGTCATGCCATTTTGCCTGCTAACATCCATGACCGTGCTTATTCGCAACGCCCGAATCTGCAAGCACGTCATTGAGACAAGCGGCGATGCCGCCAAGGTCGGAAATGCCCGTGATGACTTGGTGCGGAGTACGGCTGCGCTGCGGAGACTGTGGACGCTACTTGGTGACCTCAACCATGTCTGGCGCGTTGAAGGTGTCGAATATCTGATGCGTATAATGCAGGTCGAGGAGGTGGTTAACGCTGCTGACCTG